>CM056595.1:23829428-23849414 GCA_029721355.1 Tegillarca granosa
TAAGACATTTCAAGTCTACCGACTTTACATTTGTCAGAAGTTACTTTAACTTGTTTACAGTGTCCTCATATAGGATTCTACCGGTTTTTGTTATTATAAAAACACTTCTTATCTTAGATAAGCTTTGCTTAATATAATCGATTCTTACAATCGCCTAGATTGAATTTTAAATAGTCATAAACGAGACACAGACTACGCTTATCTGAGTCGCTTCCAAGTAAATCAACACAAGTATATATACTGTACAAATACAAAGAAAGATAACTCGCGTTTTAACAACAACAACAAATGTCACTTGAAGCATAAAAAGTGTTTAAAGTCATTTTTAAGTAAAAGACATATCATTTTAGAGTAGCGCATTTGATATAGGAAATAAATACTAGTAGCAATATTTAACATTTAACAATTATTTTTATATTCAAAGCCAAAACATATTATCCCTTCTAACAAGAACAATATTTTATAGTAAAATTTTCCTCGTCGTAAGAAAACAAGAATCTATCCACCAGTGTCAACATTTTTAAAAAGATATTATAATTTTTAATTAAAAAGACTTTGTCATAAAGAAGACAGATAAAGAAGGTAAAAGTCGCTATAATGTAATTCAACATGGATGGAAGTCTAAAACTTTTTTGTAAACGGGTTCTCAGAAAGGGACATATTTAGTAAAATTATGCCTTTGCTTACCCGCGTTTATGACATTTTTATTGTTTATAAATTCTAAATGTTTGTCGTCTCACCATACGTATACATATAGAGGTCACATAATTATTTATTCAAGTGTCTTATATAAATTCATAGGAGTTGCGTTTCCCGTACCAAAGTTTTTTTTAAACATTATTTAGATTTGTTGAGTGTTTTATATCTATTAGAAGTAGAATGAAAATGGCAAAAGTAAGAGTAAAACCAATCCTTAGAAAATTAATTTTTTTTTGTTTTTATTACCATGTAGGATAAGCTTTGGCTCACCAAATTTTATAAATTTATTTCTTAAGCTTGTTTTATTGTTCAGAGACGACACCGAAAGACGATGCCAAGAGTTTTAGAGCAAAATATTTGTCAAGACACAACCTTTTTTGCTTTTAATGATAGATTGAATTTAGAGAAGCATACAAAAATTTACAGATCAACAATTCGTAGATAAACATCACCTCTTGGAAAAATCTTAAACTATTATTTGTCAATTTCTAATCACTTGGTATGAAACAATTCACAATGTTTAAAGCAGCTGTCAACATTGCCATGCGATATTGCAATGTTCACCGCTAGGCACGGAAACTTACGAATGTCCATCACGGAAACTAACGAGTAATCCTACTTAAGATTCGGTAAGCTATAGACCAGTAACTTCTACAGTTCTTAATCAGATGCAATTTTACGTATTTTAACCAGGCTTTATCGAAATAAAATGTAAAAGAAATCGCTTTTTGTTCGGTAAGATAAGGTAAATAGTGCCCTTGGTTGAGGGAAATATGGAGGATTGTCTCCCTTTGGAACTTAATATCTTTGTCGGCTCGGGAGAAAATGTTCCCTTTGGGAGACAATCCACCATATTTGCCTCAACAAAGGGCACTATTTATATAGTGCTTTGTGTTATATAAAACCACAAATTCACATGGAAAAAGGCTAAATTAAAGCACTTATATCACACTGCTGTGAACTTCTTTATATATATATATATATATATATATATATATATATATATATATATATATATATATATATATATATATATATATATATATATATTGCGTCTATTTACAGTTTGTCGAGGTTACGTTGTTCTTTAATGAGTAAAAAGTCTTCTCATTGGATTTTATGTCCAATGTTATTTATTGTTTCACATCTACGTTTTCTAATGACGCGTATTTTGTGCAGTGTTCATTAAGTTAAAAGCTATTGTTAAATACCTTTCGCTAAGTGAAGGTAAATGATGTTTTAAAAATGACTCACTGCACATTATATTCTCAGTTATGTCGTTTTTTAGGCGAATACATGAACTTATGCGATATTATGTCAAATGATTATTAAAGTTTCACTTGCGTTTTGGGGCATCACGAAGCTGTTAAATGGTTTATTTATTTATTTATTTATTTATTTTATTATTTTTTACGTAGAGAGTATTTAATGTAGTTTCGTACTAAAGATGACGTTGAAACAAACGTAACTGCAGGAAATTTAGAGGTACAATACGAGCTTGTATCACTCTCTAAAGTTGTCATAAGTGCGACAATATGCAAAGCAGAACAGAAAAAACTTGCATAAACTCAGGCATCACATGAACTGATGATTTATAACGAATTGCTGAAAAATGATACGACGTAAAATAACATTAAAAAACTAATCAATCAAACATAAATATTACAATTATGACTTATAAAATTAATTGTTTTATGCCCTCTATTCCGGTTTTTAAATTTCATACATTTATTTATTTAATATCATATTACATTGATTTTATAATTACCCACGAAGCCAGCTGTGTATTTTCGGGTTACTCAAATTTCGGTGTTTAGTGTCTCGAAAAGATACATAACCATAAGCATAATTACATAACAGAGGGAGTTGCCTTACTCGAGAATAACTTATGTTTATAAAATTAAACTCCGATTACCTAATCTGCAAATTTCTTCTATATTTTTCTTACCATTACCTTATAAATATATAGTCCGATTTTTTCAAATATAATTTGATTTTTTAACTCCCAGCTTTCCCGAGTAAACCTTTTGATATACAGTTGATTGGCTATAAAAAGTGATGTTTTAAGATAGGTCACGATATTTTTTTTTATTTCACAAAAATTCAATATCACCAGCTGCATTAACAGATTTAAGGTACACATAAGGGTAATGAGAAGGTTAATTTCTATTTAAGTTTCAAAGAAGTGAAAAAAAAACTCAAAAGAAGATGGGTAAATACGAAAATAAAATTTTTCATAAAGACATCACTAGGTGATTATTTTTAAAACAGATTTTGTTTGGTAAATTTTACGTGGCTAAAAAGTTAAAAATGTTAAACTGTGCACAATACTTTCCGGATTTAGGTATAGTACAGTTCCGGTTCACCCCTGACACATTAAGCATAAACATTAAGAGTTTACTTTTTCTCCGAAAAAGTTGTTTGAAAATGGCATACATACAGATACTTCAGATTTTTCTTTTTTTCATTGTAGTGATTGACAGAACAAATGGCCATATAAATGAGAAAACGCAACAATTACTTTTGATAAATGAAATCAAAGCAAAATTAAGAGATTTAGAGAAAAGTATAAAGAAATCTTCAAACGATGGATGTTTAAATGCAACGAACGAGAGTACACGTAAGTGTCTGAAATATAAAAAAAAATATTTTGGAAATATAATTCAAATCTAAATCTTAAAAAAGCCAACAATTATTTGGTAGCCGTAATTAACATTTAATTTTCAAATATATATATTTAGAGCTACTTTTATTTATATGTAACGAATCTATTAAAAGTTTTTCTTCAGGTTTTCTGAACAATCCAAGGGCTGATCGTCCAAAACAAAACCAGAGCTGTAAACATCACATCTCATCTAAATAATGTGACAAAAAAAATTATTAAATTTCCGTGGTAATTTTTATACTTTTAAAAAGATTTTTAGTATTCTATTTTTAACTTTTGAATAAAGGTATAGGAAAAAAATCAAAGAATAAAATTGTTTAATCAATTTCACTAAAATGTGATTTTATATACATTTCGACATTTTCATAAATATACTGTAGGTGTATTCGGCGCCATTTATACTCGATGGGGGCGATCATAATGTCCAGGAACTGGAACAGAACTAATCTATTCAGGTTTGAGATACTTCAATTTTTTAAATTTTATACTGCATGTTTAGCTAACGAGTTAGTCCTTTACATTAATATCTCATTTTACAAAATTCATTTGTAAAGATAAAGATAAAGAAAATAAATTCTGTGTTCTAGTAACTCATCTGACAAAACGAGCTTTATTGACTCCGTTTAACGCTTATGGAATAACAAGTCAAAGCAGAGTTACATGCTGCAACACTTTGACAAACAGTTTGAGTTAGCACTAATGGCTGTAGCACCTTGACTAAAATTAAGCTTGAGGTACTTGCTGAAGAAGAACTTGTTCTAACAAGTTAAGCGTGAGTTTATTGCCATAGCACAATGTCTTACAAGCAAGTTTGTTTGACTTATAGCACTTGGTCTATCCAGTTGAGTATAAGGTCAAGAACATGATGGAAGAAACTAAACTTGATGTAGTTGCTGCAGGGCTTGGTAAAAAAAAGTTGAGCTACAGTTGTCTGCACATATCGCATGTTCTAGTATCTTCTCTTTTACATTGTATTTGCTAATTGAATTATATCTGGCAAACAAATCATTAGATAAAAAACAACGTGACAGTAGGGTTTGAAATTAAGGGTCCATCTCGAAAACATAATCTGATAATTGATTTACATAGGTAAAAATATTTATAGAAAAAGTTTCAATAACAGATATTTTAAGCAACATCGATATTTAATCTAATAATATATCTTTATGTGTAAAATCTTTGTGTTAGCGCGGTTATAGTGTAGCAAAATCCCGAGATTTTTTAAGGTATTCAAGGTTCAGAAGCCCCTGGGTTTTAGCGGACACCAATCATATCGATTTACTACGTAAATGCAGTGAATTCGGCGATCTTGTACCTTTCCACACACACACACACACACACACACACACACACGTTATATATAAATGATATACAGATATACATGTATTGATTATTCTATGGTTGATATGCTGTCACTGACGATTGGCATTTCTCAGTCACTCTGATTTACATTATCATAAGATATATAATTATATATATATATATATATATATATATATATATGTGTGTGTGTGTGTGTGTGTGTGTGTGTGTGTGTGTGTGTGTCAATATAATGTCTATTTAAATGGATATTAAAAGGATACACAGCTGGATCTTGGTATTCACATAAAGGAGCAGCCAAAATCTCCAGAATGGGGGTTTTATCAGGATACCCCAGAAGATTTAGCTGCGATTTTTGGTACAGAGTATGAAACATACTCATACACAATTAACAAAGAAACGTTAAATTCTAAACTAAACAATCACGATGTTCCATGTGTCGTTTGCCAGAGTAAACTACGATCCAGTCAAATAATGGTTCCAGGTACATTATGTATTTTTTTCAATATTTTTTTTCCGCAAAATTTCAAATGGTATTATTTGATTTACAAACTTTATATAAAATTCTTATTCTTTTTTATCATCATCATTATTATTTTAAACTCGAAATGATTTTAATGCACCCCTTAAAAAGTAAAAAAAAAAAAAATAATAATTAAAAAACTAATGATGATAATAATAATAACAATATTGATAATAAAATAAAAAATTAAAATAAAATAACGAACAACATGTCGTAAATTTAGATACAAAAACTTATTTTTCAAAGAATATGATAGTTGGTTTTAGAATCACAGAATCTAGCTAATTGAAGTAAAGAACGTGAAATGTTATTCAGAAATCATTTGTCACACATTTTAAAACCACGTCTAGTTAATAATTAGAAGATAACATACATTATTCATTAAAATTTGTAGCAAAAAAGGCATGTATGGATGGATGGCATAAGGAATATCGTGGCTACCTCATGTCAGGTCACCATTCTCACGGGCCTACAGAATACATTTGCGTGGATGCAAAACCAGAAACGGTTCATGGTGGGAGAGCAGCGCAATACGGAAAGCTGATGTATCAAGTCGAGGCTAAATGTGGCTCACTTAAATGTCCACCCTATGTCAACAACAGGGAATTAACATGCGTAGTCTGTTCCCGTTGATGATACTGCAGTGGCTGTGTTGAAATAATTTAAATAAAAATGAAATATAAATTTTTGGATTTTATTTTTTGTAAGTTTAGAACGAATTACAAGAAAAGGTTACAGAAGAATACTTAGTCTCTTGATTTAATCAGCAACATATGATATGCATACTTTTGTACTTTTTTCTTAAAAGGAGATATATTGTATTTAAATTGAAAATGTTTTGTTTTTGTATCCTGTGGACAGACTATTGTTTACTTTTAATATTTCAGCAGGATTACTTTTGGCGCATGTACACGGTAACGTAAACTTGTTGTGCTTTGGTCAATCAACTGTTTTCTTATAATGAAAAGTTTTAAATCCGTGAAAAAGCCATTTTTATGGGACTATATAATAAATAGAATCTTGCATTCGTGTTTATGTAATATTGAATTTATTAAAGTCGTTGAATAATGTTTTATGCAACTCGCCAAGGCTCGTTGCATAAAAAATTATTCAACTCGTTTAACAAATCAATAAATAAACACTCATGCAAGATCCTCTATATATTAAATTTTTAAACATGCAGTCTAGCGTCATGTCAAAAGTATTCGCGATTTTTCAAGATGGCCGTTTACATGAAACACCATAACCACTTTTTAAAAGTGAATTTAAGTCTGAAATAAAAAATGTACTTGCCTAATATTTTGTCAAATGTCCTTTTGCTTTTATCACTTTTATCACTTCTAGTAGCCGGCGGGGGATTGATTGATATAAACTCTGAATGTAGTTAATGGAAAAGGAAGTCCAAATACCCATGATGGCAGTGAATAGCTCTTCGGTAGTAGAAATTTCTCTAGCCTGTATTTGTAATTCTCTTTTGATGCGATGCCACAATTTTCGATAATATTTATGTCTGGAGACTGGGCTGGCCACACAATAGTAGGAATGTTATTTAGCTGTTTGTATTCTGTAGTAATACGGGCCCGGTGAACGGGAGCATTATCATCCTGAAACCGATATGTTGGGTTACTAAAATGACGGACAATAACTGGCCACAGATGATTATCAAGTATATTAATATACTTCTGAGCATTTATATTGCCTGTAACAGTACACAAAGTTCCGACACCATAATAAGTGATGCACCCCCAAACCATCAAAGAGACCCGTTGCATTCTAGGGGCCATCTACACTGGGGAAGGTGCGATTCTTTGGATGTCCTCGAGATGTAAACTCGGTGATTTTCTCCTATCATTATTTGACTTTCATCAGAAAATATAACAGTTTTCCAATAATTATCGACTGATAAATTCCTTTTCTGAAAACACCAAGAAATACGCTTTTTCCGATTAACATCCCGAACCACCATCTTTTTGCGTATTACACAGCGTTTAAAATCTTTTTTGCGTAAAAACCTTTGAACTGTATGTGCATGAACATGACAATCTGGTTCTTTTCTTCTATTTAATTCAGTCGTTATTTCATTTAAAGGCAATAATCTGTTGCTTTTTGTGAAAATACAGAGCCAGTTTCTATCTCGCTGTGTCAACTTGCTTGGCTGTCCACATCTGGCTACATTTTGTACAGTTCCGGTTAACAAATACTTTTTCCACACAGATCGGATGGTAGATTCTGGTATTTTCATCATATTTACCAAATGTGAAGTTTTATGGCCCTTTAACTTTAAATCTATAATGATTTTTTTCCACATTATCTGACAATTCTGTTGATTTTCTACCCATGTTGACATTACACCGTTTACATTGGAGAACCCCTTTGCAGACGACCTAGCTACTTTCACCATGACGTCATTTATTTACCATAGAAATTAGCTACAAATAGATTTTTAAGTATGTCTTCTATTTTACGAGTTATCTCTCTTTTAACATGCGAGACAGTTTCAATAAAGTCGCCATTAAGGAGAAATCGCGAATACTTTTGGCATGACGCTGTAGGTCAAATATTCAATCTGCCGCCATATTTGTCTTACTTGACGTAAACGGTGTCATTTGTTTGTTTGTTTGTTTTTTTTTTTTTTTTTTTTTTTTTTTTTTTTTTTTTTTTTTTTTTTTTTATAATTAAAAACGTGAAAGTTGTTAAAATATTTAGGATTAGTCTTAATATCTGCAGTCATAAATGATGGTCGTGATGACAGCAGCGAATTTTGGTTTTGTGAATCTGCAGGTGTATAATTTCATTTGTGGATATGTTACGCTGATGCCAGGGAAATGTCCCCACTCAAGTACAGGAACATCAACGGTTTGCTACCAGCTGGAACCACTTTATTTTTGGCTTCTGTAAGTTAATGTATTGTTGATAGTGGTAACAACGTGTTATTGATTGATATTTTT
The DNA here is from genome assembly GCA_029721355.1 of Tegillarca granosa. Lineage (NCBI taxonomy): Eukaryota > Metazoa > Mollusca > Bivalvia > Arcoida > Arcidae > Tegillarca > Tegillarca granosa. Next base: position 23,837,584 of record CM056595.1, read on the forward strand.
CTACGGGTTAACATTTCCGCTCCGAACTCGGATGCATCATTTTTGTCCAAACATATCTCCCCCCCCCCCCCCTCCTCAGCTTGAAGCCATCGTCATTTATATTTTAAAGCACAGTTGCAGGCAATTAGTGTGAGTTGTACCGCTCCGATGTGTTTAAATGTTTGCAAGCTCCGTTTGAAATTAATTTAAATATATGCAAGTGACACATGTACGTACTACACACATGTACACCGAACGATTTAGAAATGGGAAATTATTTTCTGGAGTTGTCTCTCTTGTGGCGCTGTTGTATTAGCAGTCCTATCCTGACTTCCGGTTATGTGAAACTAGCGTGCAAAGGTACCAGCGGTAGTTATGGGCATCCAGCTCCATTCCATTGAGATTAATGCACAGTTCTTACTCTCTTTCATGTGTGAAGTTGTATAAAAAGATAGGGTTAATGTTATAAATATTGTTTTTATTTTTGAATTTAATCATAATTTGAATTTAATTATAAGGAATAATTGTATTTTTTTTTTTCGTCTATGGGGTCATAGACCAAATTTTTTGGTGCACGCGTATGCATAAACCGCTACGCTCCGCTTCATATATATGAAAAATACATTACAAGTCAATTTTTTTGGGTTTCTACGATCATATTGCAAATTTATTGTCATATACAAACACGGTGAAATCAGCAGAGGTATCAATTGTTCATACAGTTAAAATGATATTTTTTTTTTTTTTTAAAAAAAAGTATAAAGTCATTTGACGGTGGTCTTATTTAAGACTCTAGGTATAAAATTTGTTCAAACTAAACTTAAATTCTTTCCAATTATTTATCATTCAAAATATCCAAAGATTTGTGCAAATTAAATCCTTTTTTTCTAAGATTGAGCTCTTTACATTCGTAACAGATATTTCATTTATTTATTTATTTATTTATTTATTTCAATATATTTATTTATTTGAAATTCCCTATTTGGCATCAAAGCCTCGATGTCGGAGTGATCGAAAGCTAGCATTTCTTGATCACAGCGTCTCTCCCTGCTGTTGTAGGAATCAGGGTCATGTAGACTCTAGTTTGAAAAAGTTTGTCAGTTTGATTGCTGAATGTCGGTTGCCTATTCTGTCGCCTCCGTTTTCCTCTACTTTTCCAGAACATGCCTTTTGATATCAAGGGACAAATCTTTTCTATTTTATGAAACACCATTACCAAAAAATTAAAAAATAATAAGTACCCATCCCAAGAATGTCACATCTAAATTAAATGTATTTTAGGTTCGTAGCTTGTTAGTTTTCTTAAACTTTCTTTCTAACTTATTTATACAGGCGACTCATCAGTTCCCCCATTTGAATTCTATTTCCTTCAAATGTGAAAATTTTAAAATACATGTATTTATTTTACTTAAAAATTATTATTGCTAAATATGATTAAACTTTGTCGTCGCTCATTTGGGGAAAAAAGATTGAAATATAAAAAGTTTATATACGATGTGAATTAAAGGAGGGACTTCTTAAGTTAACCAGTGCAATAGCTCATCTGAATAGACGCCAAACTAATCATTTTCTCACAGTACACTTATACAAAGATAGACAACTCTAGTTTTATATTGTAAGTACTGCGTGGAGCATTAGAATATAATAAGTAATTTGTATTGATTTGTTAGATTGATATAACGGGTTTTAAAAACTTCCAAGACAAGAATATGTTACTTATATCGATATTTCATCAGCTTCAGGAGAAGTGGCCTGCCGTGACACGGAGCATCGGTGTTTAAGGTATTCTCCGAAGGTCCTTGTGATTTTTATTTCTAAATGCCGTTTGCTTGGTGAAAGAACAACTAAGTACCTATTTTCAAGTCTTGGTCACACCCGGCCAGGGCTCGAACTCCGACCTCCCATATACGACACGAACACTACCAAATGAGCTACAGTGATGGTCATATGTGATTTGGAAGCTTCAGTCATATCGGTTATGAATTTACGAATTTTAGATGGCAAATTAACCATAAAGTTGTCAAATTTTATTTTAAAAAAATCATATAAAACTTAGGTTGATTTATTTATTTATTTATTTATTTATTCATCTGTTTAGTTTTAAGTTTTGAAGTACCCTATCTAAGTTACGAAATACAATACAATACAATACAATACAATACAATACAATACAATACAATACAATACAATACAATACAATACAATACAATACAATACAATACAATACAATATCTTTATTCAGCATAACTATGAATTTATCTTTTTTAAGTAATAAATGTACATTTTGAACCGATAGTTTTTCTCTATACTTAAAGCTGCATTAAGTTTTCCAAAGAAAAAATTAAAACGGTGCTAATCTAATTCATTATGCTCCTATTGAACAATGTTATATTTGGTTCAACGATAAAAGCTCGATAAATACAGAAATTACAGTATTTACCCAGCGAGATGCAGCATTTGGGATCTATATTAGAACATGGTTACGTCATCAAAACCCTGGTTATTTAAACACAACTTTCACAACGGTGAAATGAATTAAAAAATAAATTAAACACAGAACTTCGTTGAATTTGTCATTTGTGACTTAGTAAGGGATACATAACACCATTTCAAATACATCTGGATATTAATTAAGGACAATTAATGCAATTTGTCATGTTTCCCCTTCGATTCATGGGTTTTTTCCGTACATCCGTGCGCATGCTCAAAGCTCATAATTATCATCGTTAAACATTGACCAACCGGTCAGAGGATTCCGTTTATTTATAGCTAAAAGAAATGAAATTTTAGAAAATGAATCTCACGGAATGTGGTTAGAGGATATCTATTTTTTTTTTTTTTTTTAATATTTTTAAGAAATCCAAAAAAATTCAGAAAATTGAAAAACTTAATGCAGCTTTAGATGCAAAATAAACAAATTTTGATGGTTCATTACTTAAAGACTAACTAGAACCATTCATTTATAAATATTTGAGCAATGACAAAAATACTTGGGTAAAAAACTACGTCTAATGTCTAAATAAGCAGAACGTATTGTATTGTAGTGCATTGTTGAAATACCATACAGCAACCGGTTTTCGGGATGGTGGAAAAACCAGATTGCCGTTAAAAAACCAACGAATGTCGGTAAGGGAACTGGCCATCTTTCTCACCTAAGGATCTGCTCGAGTAGACTTCTTACCTAGATGGTATGAGACACTGTGATCCGTAAGCACGCGTTAAAGACCACTCGGCCTCCGAGGCCCAAATTATAAGCCGAGAAGTTGAAATAACAAATTAAAATACATATAAGTATATAAGACAAGATAACTAAAACAAATTGATCCGAAGATATAGAATTACGTATAATAAGTTGTAATGGAATTCACCAGAGTACCACGTGATACCTCATAACGTTTGTGCGGGACAATTTTTTTGGCAATGGAATCGCATAAAATGACGTTTTCCCTTAATAACGACGTTTTTTGGGAATATTTGACGTAAACATTATCCATTTCATTCCGCACAAACGTCAAGAGGTTTTGATCACGTGGTACGCAAAATTAACATCATATGTCTACTATTTGTCTTAAAGAATCGAAGTGTTGTGTACGCATTTTTATGACTGTTTTTGTGAAGTCGTTGGTTTCAGAATCTGAATGCAATGCCTGACAAACGTCCTGGTAACCGGGCGGGAAAAGGACCAGATTTAATTCCGGATAGGCAAGAAAATAATTGTATTTGTAAATATATGCGTGATATATTCCAAAGACCCCGAAGTGGTACAAAAATGTAAACAAATAGTTCAGATGGACTTTGACCGACCTTCAACCGCTAGAGCACTTCTATTTAGTGTCACTGTCATTGCCATTTGCAGATTGATTTATGAACGTTTTTCGTCAACAGTTGGTTTACTTTGATTGACCGATATCTATACTATAATAACAAATAATCTCGTTCTATTTCAAACGATAGACAGTTGTGTGTGAAATGATTGACAGTTATTGATGACGTCAGCAATTTATGCGTTCTAAAACAAAACATTCCGCACTCTTTATATATATATATAGATTCTTAACATAAAAATCTTACTGATCCAATAAAAACTAATTTGTAAACTTTAAACTTTTAAAACATTTAAATGTCTAAATTTATGACGTTTAAATATATATTAAAAAGCACTTAACTAACAGTCCATTCTAAAAAGGTTCTTTCGTGATAAAAAAGAGCTTATTTGTTGCACTAAAAGAGTTAAAACAAGAATTAATTAATTAGAAAAAATAAATAAATAAATAAATAAATAAATAAAAAAAAAAAAGACTTGACAAGTTGTTTAGAGTATTACCTTGGACCTGCATGATTGTAATGAACTTATTTAAATCAGTTGTGATCACAACATACATTTGTATTGTATTGTATTGTATAACATTTATATAATATTTATGAAAATCAACACTATTTCACAAAATTTTATCCAATTGTATTGTGTAACGAATCCGGAAGTTAACTCCCCTTAACTTATTACCGTCAAATTTGTTTCTAATTAAAAAATATTTTGATAATTAAAAAAAGTCATCTTCTTATAATAATAATAATAATAATAATAATAATAATAATAATAATAATAATAATAATAATAATAATAATAATAAATATTATTATCGGCCGTTATCAATATCTCATACAATACCACCTTGTATTTTTGCCGACATTTTCCAATAAATGTATGTTTATTGTAAATTGTAAAAATCATCAAAACGGTTAAATTGTCAGGGCACTTCAACTGATATTTTTTATATAATCATTTAAATGTTTTCATCAGTTTCAAGTTAACAAATAAAATTTTATTGTATTTAGTGTCTCGTAAGCCCAAGTTGTTGGACATTCAGCTTTATATGTATATAACTAAACAATTTTTTTAAAAGTAAGCAAAATGTGTGATATTTTAATAAGTTATTTTATTAGTAGTTTTAGTAGCTGTAGTTCGGGGTCGCTCCGTAAGTGGGAGGTCGTGGGTTCGAACCTCGACCGGGTCTGACCCAAGAAATGAAAATTGGCAGTGACTGTTCTTTCACCGAGCACTCGACATTACGAAATGAAAGTCACGGTTCTTTCGGATGAGAACTTAAAATAAACGATGTCCCATGTCATCGTAGGCATGGCGTAATAAAGAACCCTGCGATATATTGCTATCAGCGCAACGCACAGGCAAAATTTCTACACTTTCGCCTATAGCTGGCGACGTCTCGATATAAGTGAAATATTCTTGACTGGGACGTTAAACACCATTACTCAACTCAACTCAGTAGTCCAGGGAAGTATAACATAAACTGGCTTCTATTGTGAAAAACTGAATTGCAGTTGTTGTCATCAAGAAAAATTTTCAGTTGCTCTTCCATTGTTTTATGAATTTATGAAAACTTTAATAAACGTGTTAACAAGAAGTTAAAATTTGTTCTTTGAGCTTAAAGTAAAGAAAATCAAATGGTACGAATATTCTTATGTTGGGGATGGCCATTTACTGGATTTAAAATCAAATATTGGCTATCTTTTGTTTGGTTTGGAGAAAAAATGCGAAAGAAATAAGCCAAATTCACAAATGCTAAGAACCAACTCAAAATATTACTATTATCTTCTTCAAAATTAAGTGAAGAATTGTTTTGTGGTGTGACAATAACTGTAATTACAGAAACTTTTTTCCCGTAAAGTTTTTCCCCAGTTTGGAACTGCCACAACTGTGGTATGTGTAATTAAAAATCAATAATGAAATAAAATATTCATAAAAAGATTACAAAAAATTTAATTACGTGAAAAAAAGGACAAATGACATTTTATTTCGAGTCACGTGACAATTTAACAATACGGATATCTTAGCCTCAATGAGAACAAAAATGTTTTGTTTTATTTTAAATATTCTAATCAGAAGAATATAAATTGTATTTAAATAAAATTTGTAATTAATATAACATTATTTAAACTGATTGATCATATTATCAAAAAAGTATCCTGAAAAAGACTATAGCAAAAACGTTCCAGGTGAGATCTTAATTGTTTATTAAATAATGTTGGCTAAGTGGGAATGAGAAATTTTAAAATGTTGGCTAAGTAGGAATAAGAAATTTTAAAATGTCGGCTGAGTGGGAATAAGTAATTTTATAAAATGTTGGCGAGATAGGAAGAAGAAATTTTAAAAAAGTTGGCTGATTGGGAATAAGAAATTTTGAAATGTTGGCTGATTGGGAATAAGAAATTTTGAAATGTTGGCGAGATAGGAATAAGAAATTTTAAAATGTTGGCTGAGTGGGAATAAGAAATCTAAAAATGTTGGCTTAGTGGAAATAAGAAATTTAAAAATGTTGGCGAAGTAGGAATAAGAAATTTTAAAAATGTTGGCTGAGTGGGAATAAGAAATTTTAAAAAGTTGGATAAGTGGGAAGACACCGTATAAGCATGATGGTGAATGCTGAACGGGAAAATTTATAAACCAAATGTGAAACAAGAATATTTTAAATATATATATATATATATATATATATAGAGAGAGAGAGAGAGAGAGAGAGAGAGAGAGAGAGAGAGAGAGAGAGAGAGAGAGAGAGAGAGAGAGAGAGAGAGAGAGAGAGAGAGAGAGAGAGAGAGTTGCTTTCATTCCGATCCGGTTTTATTTTCGGAGTATTTTAATGCCTAGGTGGGTACGTAGTCATATGTCCAACGCACCTTAAACATAATCTAATAATAATAATACAAAACGGTTGACAAATGAGTTGGACGCAATGACGGACAAGCTAATAACAATATCATCAAAACAACATATTTTGAGCACTATTTATAAAAATATATAACGATATATTAATAGATGGTGTAATTTTTTTTATACTTCTTATTAAAAAATAAAATAATTAAATTTTTGAAAAAAAATTTTGTCCGCAAAAACATCCGTATGTATTGTTTGATAATTTTTTTCACAATTATGATGAATTCAATGTTAAGTATGAAAATACGAATTTCTCTAAAATCGTATTTTCAAATTTTCAAATGTTGCATTTGAAAATGCCTGATGTCTAAAATCGATACGAATGCGCTAATATGCTCTGATAACTTATAATTAAAAATACAAGTTTTCGAAATGTCACAATACTGACACCGTAATGTTGAAGTCAAACTGTGCAACTTTTATAAGGGTAATTTTAACAGTAATATAAACGAGGTCGAATTTATGTGACCAATTCAATTCAATTACACCTTTATTCACTTCAAACCACCAGAGGTTGTACAAGATATATGTTTACACAATATACAATAACAACTATTTTCCAATACATTTGTAATTAATATACATTTCATACTAAGAATTATTCATTTAACATTTAAACATGATAAAATAATAAAGTTTGTTGGTAATGAAATCACGGCTAGTTGAATAATAAGCACAACAGAGTGACAAGTGGCTAGGTCAATCCCTACCAACGAGTTTCTGCACTGCCTATTATCCAACGAAGCCTTTGTATTTATTTGATGGCCGCATAAGAATTATGTATTTATAATATATTTATAATAAAATAAAAAATACCAAAGACTTTGTCTGATAAAATCGTTACATTGATACACTTACAAGTACTCCCTATAGACAATTACATAAATTAAGCCCACCGGGTCCATATTTCTGGCGGATTCTAGACATAGTTCATCATGACCGTCTAGCATAATAACGTCTTCTGTCAATCATTAAAAGAATGGACATGTGTTCTTAAATTATGTCATTGGTTTAATTACGTTACAATTAGTAAATTTCCTGGTGTTTTTGTATAAATAGAGACGAGTTTTAGGGTATTGATTCATTGAGCTTAGTCTGTGGTGGAACTAACAAGGATAAAAAAGGTACGGTTATCCCCCTTTATTTATTTTAGAATAATTTAAAAAAAAATATATATATATATAATTTATCTCATATCTAAAAATTACTTAATTATTATTTTAAAAAATTGAAGAAAAGATAATTTACACTTATGTGTGTCAGTGGACTTTTATTTAAATATTTATTATCATTTGCTCGAATATTTTCATTAATCGTAAAGTGTTTCTGTAGAATTATTTTCACTTACAATGCTAGCAGCATCAACCATCGATGCGAAATAAACCTTTTCTTCTTCTTCTTCTTCTTCTTATTATTATTATCATTTTATTATTTACAATGTTGCATCTATTGAAATTCATATGTCGAATCTATTTACTTTTTTCCATTTGTATTTTTTTCGGCTAAAGAATAATAAAAATTGATGTTGTATTTTTTAATTACTCGCCTTTTTATTCATAAATTTTTATTAACATAATATATCTTTTTATCATCTTTGTAGTTAAAATGTTGAAGAATTTGATAATTTTCCTTTGTTTGGCCTTAGTTGCATCAGCACAAGTACTTAAATATAATTATTATGACAACGACCTCGATTTTGACGACAGTGGCTACTACAGGCAGGTACGACGAATTTCTCCACGATTTCAAAGACCAGTAGTAAGACAACCAATCAGAAAAAGGATATCCACTATTGGAAGACGTTCAAGAATTTCTTCTAGAATTCCATCTGATATTTATTAAGTATAAATCATCATAATCATCCCGCCTATGAAATGTAAGTAATCATCAATTTTTTGTACAATTAATAAGATAGTTTTTTTTTCATTTATCAAGTTCGTATTCTTATTTTTTTTGGGAAAAGTATATTTAGTATAAATTGTGTCTGACAAATACGCGTGTCTGCAGCATTATTTATCAAATCACAAAAAAAAATTACTCCGCTAGTACTTATGAGAGAGAGAGAGAGAGAGAGAGAGAGAGAGAGAGAGAGGAGAGAGAGAGAGAGAGAGAGAGAGAATTAAACTTTTTAATAATTCAAGTCACAATCTACCAACTTGAAAGTCTTGTGATAAATTGTGACAGAAAATTAAGACCATATTTATTTTATTAAACCTCAACTTTTAGAAAGAAAAACACGGATATCATATATTGTATAATTACAACATTCTTCCCATACAGTTTAAAATTATTTATCAATCAGGGAAGGCGTCTTATTGCCATGTGTAGACACAGATCATAGCTACTGCTTGAAGTGGAGATGATACTGTCATTTCCGTTAACTTAGTCAGATATCCGAGAGGTAAATTTCTGTCACATTATACAAATCAAATGGAGTGTTTGAAAAAAAAGCATTTGGAACAAGCAAATATAGGTGTAAAGTCTGAAGGCTTGGGATATGCTTCCTCTTAACCCATCTGAAACCAAGGCAGAACAGTATGAAACTAAATATATACATGTACGCGTTTAAATAATAGTTGGGGAATATATGTAGATATAAAGAAATGTTAACGGAATAGAAATAAAAAGAAAAATATTTCATTTGGAAGCAGGAGAAGTTCGACATAGAGTGTACTGGAGTAGTAATATTTCTCGCCGAAGTCCAGTTCTTTCATTCTTTCATTTACAGTTAATCCAGTAAGTAAAGTTCGGTTGTTTTGAAAACCGGATCACCGGAAAAGACTAAGATAAAAAAAAAAAAAAAAAAAAAAAAAAAAAAAAAAAAAAAAAAAAAAAAAAAAAAAAAAAACCACGTTTCAGCATTTTTCTTATTTGTACAGTATAGTGTATTAATGGACAAAGACGAACTATAAAACTATTAAAAAATGAAGGTCACAACAACATAGGTCACGATTTCTCATCATTCTAAAAATAAATAAACTTTATTTATTATACATGAAAAACGACACAATTATGACAACTTCATTTTGTTTTTGTTTTTAATCTACAGGTCACCGTGTCATAAATATCCAGAAAAAAAAAACATCATATTAAAGACAGCTGTTTACATATAATGTAAAAAGAAGAGATCAAATAATGATATTTATAAAACATCTCCATGACAACAAAATATCACCAGCATATTGGATTAATATATTTATTTGGATTGTGTCGTGCTTTTTTGAAGCGAAGAATTATTAATAGAATGACTTAATGACAATTTGAATCCTGATATAAGGTAGTCCCAAACTACAACTCTCAGAGCCTGATCCCGTTATCTCTTTGTTGCTCAATAATGATCCTAAAACTGGTCTCATGTGCGAATTTTTTGAAATTTTATAAAATTGAACTGTCCAAAACTTCCACATGACACCAGTTATTAATGTTTTCACGGACTTAGTCATGTGATGCAATATTGTTAGGTTAAGGATCACAATGGAGTCTTGGATATATTAAATTTAGCTAACAGAATATTTTTTGTTTTTTCCAATACACATTTGTTAAATCATTAAAAAAATCATTATCATACTACATTTTAATTCTCCAAAGGTTTTCAACGTTAAGGTCTCAAAGGCCCCCTAATATACATGTATTTGAAAACGTTTCAATTTTTTTTTTCGCCTGATGATTCTAAGACATTTTGCGACAAGGGACAATTGCATTTCAGTTTTCTTGTTTTAAATAATTCTTTGACTTTTGTTTGTATGTATTTATTTGATTTTTTAAATAAAATAATGAAAAATTACAGATTTTCAAATTTTTCTATATTTCATAGCAGTAATGGTGTTTAACGTCCAAGTCAAGACTACTTTCACTTATATTGAGTTGAGTAATGGTGTTTAACATCCCAGCTCAAAATTTTCACTTATATCGAGGAATTCGCCAGCTATAGGCAAAAGTGCAACGATTTTGCCTGTGTGTTGCGCTGATGGCATTACACAGCAGATTCCTTTATCGTGTCACGCCTACCGTGAACAGGACCTCGTTTATTTTTGAATTCCCATCTGGACGAACCGTGACTTTCATTTCGTAAAATACTGAGTGCTTGGCGAAAGAATAGTCACTACCCACTTTCAAGTTTTGGGTTCAGGCCGAATCGTGGTTCGAACCCACGACATCCCATTACGAACTAAATGAAGAGAAGAATAAAACAAGACAAGTGTAACACATTGAGGTCACTGAAGACACTGTCTTTTCAAAAAGTCAAAAAAAAAAAAAAAAAAAAAAAAACAATAAAAAAAACAAAAAAAAAAAAAAAGATATTCTAGTATTAATAAATGGTCAAAAATAATTTTTTTTGCAAATCATAGATATTTTTTTTTATTGTCTAAGGACCTAGCTTTTTGTCTTTACAGAAATAACTATTAGCCACATATTTTTATAATAATTTATGTGGTATCTATAGTAACCGTTACGAAGGTTTGGCAATTTGACCATGACGTGGGCAAACTGACGCTAGTTGTACTCCCCCCCCCACTTAACAAAAGATGTTAAATTCAAAAAAGGTAAATACTGAGGAATATGCCAAGTTTTTCGTATTATGTCTGATAATTAATAATAGTCATGTGCTACTTCTGCATTGCATTATTTCATAAAAAATTAAAAAATAGCACATGACATTATATAGCTAAATGTGCTTGTTTTATAGACTATAGAATTTGAGCACACCGTACGTTATAAGTAATGTCAAAAAGTTGTCATATTATAAATTTTTGAATATTTCATTCAGAAAATTTAAAAATTTATAATATGACAGCAACTGTATATAAAACTTCATTTTGAATTTGTATATCTTATGCATTTAGAATTGTAATACTCTATCAGATATCCTGTTTTCTTATATAGCAATAAAACAATAAATTCCGAGGTGTTTGCGTGCAATATATATATATATATATATATATATATATATAATATATATATATTATATATATATATATTAATATCGATCCATTTTACATATTGCACACTTTGTCACGTGACACTGTCACCTGAATCATGGGTGAAAAGGACATTTTTTCCAAAAATGATTTTACACTAGCTCTCAATTGAGTTTATAAGAACTTGTGCAATATTTGTGTAT
>CM056595.1:23849514-23910147 GCA_029721355.1 Tegillarca granosa
TTGCTATGTTAAAATCTCATCTATATTTATCATAATTTATATGAATAGAAAAATGTACAAATGAAAAAAAAAGTCAAACTAAACATAAAACTGACCACATCATTGCACAAAATCTTGGCATCAAAAATTATAGTTTATATACATGTAACAGGAGGAGAAAATTGCAGGGTTTGCACACCAGAAATTCAAACCCAGGACCGCCTGCTCTACCAGGCAAGTTGCTCTACCAATTGAGCTACACAGACCACTAAATTCCTTCCCAGTTACTCTTGAGTTTTCCATGTTCTATGGAAAATCTTACTTAAATTACCTCAGTTGGACTTTTAATGGCCTGCAAATTGCCAATCCACCACTTTCAGGGAAACACACTGGCAAACTAACTGTTTTCAGGAAGGAGAAAAATGCTTAGTTTCACCAAGAATCAAATCTGGGACTCCCCAATTAAAGACAAGTGCTTTACCAACTGAGCCTACCAATACTGCTAAATACATGCATATAAAAATTAAGTCCATCACTTTCAAAGGTTACATTAATAACTTAAACTGTCTAAAGGAGAAAAAATGCTTAATAGTTGCACCAAGGATCAAATCTGCGACTTTCCCCATTATAAGCAAGTGCTTTAGCAACTGAGCTCCCCAGACTGCTTACATACATTCACATGAAAAAACTTGTTTAGGTCTGTAAGTCTCATAGTATTTTTTTTTTATTTTATTAACATGTACCTATTGTAACAATATTTTTCATAACAAAACATACAGGTATTATGCCATATAGTACTCTAATAAATCATGATTTCATGAAATCAAATTTACAGGTGTAAATCCACAGACATTTTAACATACAGGTACTATAAATCACAAATGTTCATGCTGGAATTAAATTTTGTTATTTTCATAGATTAGTTAATGAACATACAAAATCTGATGTAAACAATTTTCTTTTTACTTGCCAAGGATTTATTTTTTCAAAACAACCTACAGGAAATTTTTTCCTACCTTTTTTTTTTAATTACAAAACCATGAAATTTTAAACCCCTTTTTAATCTATGATCCACAGAAATCTGTTGCCTACAAGATGAGACTTACAGACCCTTTGACGTTCACAAAATAAACTTGTTCTCTCTAATAGCTCTAAACCTTTGAACCCTAAATCCATAAGGGAATGTTTTATCTTTTCTTGGTATTGTAGAGGCTTTGAAGGATAATAATAAAATAAAGACTAAGGACAGCACGGTTTTTCATACTGAAATGTATTTCTAATACATACTATTCTTTATCAAGCTTACAATTTAACTATAAACTGTATTCAAAATATATTGCACTATGAAAAATCATTCTGTTGTTAGTCTTTGTTCATCTTTTGTTTACTTAGGAATATTTTATGTACATGTATGAGAACAAAAAAGACTAAATAAAAATTAAAATCATGCACAATGCTGAAAAATAATTTCCACTGTTACAAGAAACTGATTTCCAATCATTCAACCATGTCCAAAAATAATTTCCATAGTCACAAGAAACTGATTTCGAATCATTAACCTTGTCCAAAAATAATTTTCATGGTAACAAGGAACTGATCTCCATCAACCATGTTCAAATAATTTCTATGGTTAAAAGGAAATTATTTCCAATCATAACCATGTCCAAAAATAGTTTCAACAAATTGATTTTAAATCATCCAAACCATGTATAAGATAATTTTCTTGGTCATCAGACATGGACCATCAATTATGCAACTGTGTCTAGTGTTATTGTCCGTGGACGCTTTACTGGTATTTCCATCCCAGCTTCAGGACCTTCATCTTCTGGATCAATTTCCCCTTCAAACATCTGTTGCAGCAATACCTCCACTTTTTTACTATCTGTTACATAAATAAAACAAAGCTGTAACTTAATACAATGTACTTATCAACTCAAAGCCATTAATAAGAACGCCACTTAAACAGGAAAATGAACATGTTCAGACACTTTGAACCTGCCCTATCATATACTGCTGTAATTCTTCTGCTTTTCACTATCTGCCAAGTGAAACACAGAAAAGATGCTTTATCAATGTACTTGAAAATGCTTAGAGTCATCAATACAGATAAGTTAGTCTACTGACTCTGTTTACACAATGTACATGTTTATATTTTGTAGTTTATCAAAGTCACTGATCTAAAATGTCTTCGATAAAAGTGCCAGCTTGCTAACAATTGTTCATTCAATGTATCCATTTTGTAGTTTATCTGAATTTATGTGTTTCCTAGTTTTTCAAATCTACTCATCAGAAATGTCTTTGATACAAATGCCAGCCTGCTGACAGTTGTACATGTTTTGTAGTTTATCGAATTCACTTAAATGTCTTAAGATATGAATGCATCAACCTTTCTGAAAGTTGTTCATACAATGTATACATTTTGCTGTTTACCAAAATTTACTCATCAAAATATCTTAGGCCAATTATGAGAACATTATTTTCATTCAGTTTTTATTTACTAGATCTATTAATCAATAAACTTATCAGAAATTCAAGATATTTGATTTTGAGCTAATCAAATTTAATTGGTTTAAATAAAGATTTTGACTCATTTCCATCTTTTAAAAATATCAATTTGTTAGGAAATTCAAGATTTCTAAGCCTGAGGTAACAAGCTTAACTGTGTATACTTCTTTTGCAGGAAATATGGTGGGGGAAGGGGGTATGACAACATGAACAAAGTTTTACCATACCCATTTTATAATTCTAAATTTAAAAAATTCAATTTGTGAGGAAATTTGAAATTTCTAAGTTTAAGATAACAAGAATAAACTCTGAACATTTCTTTGGAAGTGCAAATGGCCGAGGTAAGACAAGATGAACAGTGTTTTAAATTCCCCCAACCCCCAAAAAATAAAATAAAATAAATAATAAAAAAAATAAATAAAACAAATATATATAATATAAAAAAAATAAAACAAAAAATTAAAATAAAGATAAATAATAATAATAATAATAAAAAAAAATCCTTTATAATTTTAAATAAGACAGCACAATAAGTACATGTATAGGTGCAATGAGATTTTACTTCAGTATTTCAGAAATATGTAACCAACATAGAAATCACATACTTTTCTTCTTAAGATGGAATCTTAGTCCTTCGATTTTAGATAAATCAGGAAGGCTATCTGTGTCAGATTCATCATCTTGATCATCGGGAACGTCCTCCTTGATGGTTCTGGTAAAACTTCATTTGGCACCAGTTCTAAATCATCTGTTTTTTGTATTTGAAACAACGATGGATCTCTGGCAGATAAAAAATTAAAAACAGGGAAATTCAATAAATTATTGAATGAATGAATGAAATTAAATGGAAATTTTTAATTATTAAAGTCCCAAATGGAATTTATTTTTACAAAACTCAATTAATTACACGGACAGAATTTTCTCCTAACAAATAGATCTGAAATTTTAATGAATATTGATGATTATACAATATATTAATTTTGTGAGCAGCTGTATAGTGAAAAGTGTAGCTCATTAGCACAACTAGTTTATCAAAAACTTTCAACCTTTTTTTTAATTTTTAATTTTTTTTAAAAATTTTTATTATTATTATTTTTTTTTTGTGCAAATTTAAGACATTTAATGCAGATGCTAGAATTTACCCACACATCTGAATATGATAGACAGAGACAAGTTAAATGAATATAAACAATCCAAGTCAATATGAAGTAGTTAAGAACCATCAGCCATTTCACAAAATTGTTAAACATGCTTTAAAGATACACTTCTACTTAGTCAGTTTATAAAATTTTGTCTTTACCATATTTCTCTAGAACAATGTTCTTTATCATCAGAGGGCCTTGGTGGCCAAGTGGTCTAATGTGTGCTTAAGGATCACAGTACCTCTTAGGTTCCAATTCAACTTATGCAGATCCCCAATAAAGATGAAAGAATCTTGACTGGGGCATAGGACACAAATGTTATGAAGAGACAATTTAACCAAACCATTAAGATTGCTATTATTCTGATATTTAAATGTCAAACTATTAATTACCCAATAACTGCCTGGTGTGTAATAATATCTTTCATTACCAGTATGTGTATACTATAAGCATTTGGGTTTGTTATAAATTACCAAGTCAAAATAGTAAAAAGACAAGAGAAACTGGAGAGGTTAAGTAGTAATCATCAAAATACTTAAGTTTTCTTGTTATGTTTAAAAAATACCAAAAATATTGAAACAAAATATGAATGTCATTAAATGTTATTCAGGGAAAATGTTATGGCTACTCAATTGCAAACCATCCCCATCCAACCCCATTAAGTTCAAAGTCAACAACATACTGACAGAATGGCAAAAAATTTCATTTTTATATAATATATAACTCACTGTCCAATACCAAGACCTAGTTCTTTAATCTTGATTCTACAAAAGATTCAAATTTTCCAATTCTCTGTAAACTGTATTCCAGGATAAAAGCTTCCAGAATGAAGGCTATGAATATACTGAAATTAAAAATAAAAACATCCTATTCTTATCCTACTGTATAAGTTCACTGATTGATCTATTAAATTACCCAAAAATGCATCAAGACAAGAAAATTTCAATTATATTGAGATATAAGAGTATAAGTGTTAAGGTGCAGATGGTATTACATATGCATGATGCTACTCAATCTATTTACAGAGATTTACATTTAAAACATCATTTGGTAAAGCACTGAAGTGTCAGAAGTTCTGTGTATACAGAATGGCAAAGTGTACACTGCACAAAGCCCTTTGGCTAAGTGATGTCACTAGCTGCAAATTTTTGGGTTATTTTTTTTCGATATTATTGTTGGTGGCTCATAAGGGTATATATAACAGTGACTATTCAAGCATGCATGATTGCTAGATTCCCACTAGGTTTTTGCAGAGTCTGTATTAAGACAAATACATGCTTGTTTTACAAAAAAAAAAAAAAAAAAAAAATACTCATGAAAAATGCACCAGTACGAAGTCAGTTGGTAGAGTGATTGTTTTGTATGTGGGAGGTTGAGGGTTATAACCCCAGTTGGGTCTGACCAAGACTTAAAAATTGGTAGTGAGACTGTTCTTTCGCCAAGCACTCGGCATTTAAAAATGAAAGTCATGGGGTCCTTTGGAAGAGACCTTAATAACCTATGCCTCACATCACAACAGGCATGGCACACCCTCCCTGCACATTTCCCTAAGCATACTGCAAAGGTCAAAATTTCTGCCACTTCACCTATAGCCACTGACATCTCAATATAAGTGAAATAATCTTCACTGGGACGTAAAACTCCATTAAATCAATCAAATCATGTAAAACACAAATTGCAGGAAATGTGTTCATGGTACATTGAATATATCTCACTCCAGTTGATTTGACAATTTGTTTTTTACTGCTGTTTGTTAGCTTACATTGTTTCTTGGATTGTATACCAATAATGATTCATTTGATTTCATCAGCACATGACAAAATATCTTTACCAAAATTGGGCAACAGGGAGTGAATTCCACCTTGCTGTTCAGAATCTGAAATAGACACTAATGTAGTATTCAATTTATAACAACTTTAAGCAATTCCCCACTAAAACTGATTCAAATTTTGAAGCAGTTCAGATGTCAATATCAAAAATCAAATGCATATACATACATGTATATGCATTTTTGCCATGACATAAGCTCAGCTGCCTGTAAATACATATGGTTTAGTTAAAAAATGTCACATCCAGTAAACTGAATCAAAGTTTTAGGAGAACCTTTAATTAAATGATACTTACTTGAGTACAATTACCACAACAGTTAAATGGAAAACAAAAAAGTATATTCTGGCAAATTTGTTTGTAACATGGACAAACCCTGAAGCTATCAGTAATAAAAGTTAAGGCAAATCTACAAATAATATTGCTTATATAGTCAAGTGGAGTAATCAAGGTTCATGCTCCAGTGAAGATTTTTTGACTTATACTGCTTATCAAGTAAAGTAGTTGAGATTCATTCTCAAATCGAGATTTTTTTCACTCATTTTAAAATGGTCAGTGTAGTGCTGGTGGAGAAACCGAAATGTCCAGAGAAAACCTTTGGCAAGTGAAGTGACAAACTTTCTCTAACTTATACTGCTTATCAAGTGAAGTCGTTGAGATTCATTCTCAAATCGAGATTTTTTCACTCATTTTAAAATGGTTAGTGTAATGTTGGTGGAGAAACCGAAATGTCCAGAGAAAACCTTTGGCAAGTGAAGTGACAAACTCTCTCTAACTTGTACTGCCTATCTAGGTTTAGTGGTTTTAATGGTGTTTTACGCTAATGTCGAGGTTATTTCAATTCTACTGAGGAATGGTGAAGCAAACTGCAAAACACAGAGAAAACAATATGACAATTTGAAAACAAACTGACACAAATATTTACTCTAAGATCTATTTCAGTGCGAATCATTCAAAAGAGTGAGATTGTGGTCTATATGTTGCCAATGAAAACTAAACTGCCAAGAGGAAGCTTATCAAAATTGCTTACAAATACATGTACATGTAATATAATACATGTACATGTTTGACTGTTTTGAATAAAACTTTAAAAATAACAGAACCTGATAATAAAACTTGCTTTTGGCAGGATAAGGAGGCCACTGGCATCTTTTTGTAAGAATTACATAGAAAAACCTTGAAATTTGAAAAATGAAACAGTGCCTTAGACAAAGTAAAGAAAGGTGTGATTTACTGTGCACATAAAATGTTGGTGCACAAGAATAAAACTATACTGATTCCTTTTGTAAAGTAAAATTGCTTAAATAATTAACCACTGATTTAAAACAGTTTGTAGTACCTACATTATTTGTAATATCAAAGAACTCATAATTTTTAAATAGAACAGATTGAGTGGTATTACCAACATGTTAATCAAATATGAAGTACAATGTATAATTAATTTATCAATTAAAAGGATATCATGCCACTGATTGACAACCATCAAATCAAATAAGACGACAAATGATCGCAGGATGTCATTGAAATTGTTGTTACAGTAATGGTTTCTCACAAATGCTGTCCCTTTCAGTGCCTCATTACCACAAAATGGAATACTGGCATTATCATAGCCATAGAACTTAATTAGTCCGTGGAAGACTTCCATTCCTATTATTGCAAATATGTAATAAAATATCTAAAAAAAAAAAAAAAAAAAAAAAGTAAAACTGATAAATTTAAAAAAGACAATATTGTCAAAAGGTCAGACACAGAAATACAAACAAACACACAGAGTGTATAAAAAGCCAAATTTCTCACTATCTTACAATGATTTTTTTTTCTATTTTTATGTTTTATGTTGCTGCTGGAAGTTGGATGATTAGCAAAACTCATTCTGTTTTATTGCTTTTTTTAAATACAGAAACTAGTCTAAACTGTTCCAGAAAATAGCCGGTACTTCAACAAAAGCAAGATTCAATTTTAGGCAGTTTTTAATGGGCCGATAACACTATCGAGTTGTCGCCCCCTGATCCGCTAGAGGGCTACTACTTCCAGGGAGTTCATAGTTGTAAACAACTTGGTTGCTACTATAATGTATCTATTAAATGCCCGGTGTATTAGTTTAATGCATCGATACTTTTTATGTAAAAAGTTATACATAGACTGGACTGTTGTTTTAAAAACATCTTATACTTAAAATTAATTATCTTTACTTATCGTTGAAATTTTACAGTGATAAAAATCGATTTTATACGATTTGACGATGCGTATGTTGACCTTATCTGGACACGTGCTCAGTTAATGGGGAGGGTTAGCCCATACAAATTATCCGTAATAAAATGGGGAATATCATATGTTGCAATTTTTATTGTAAATAGTGAATTTATACTTAGTTATCGGGCTCATACATGCGTAACCTGGATATAAGTTATACATGGTTGACTTGGATTTTGGTGTACAAATAAAAAATGTTACAGAATTGAACGTCGAAAATCTATTCGAATTTTTTTTTCATTTTCAAGTATTGAGAATTATCATTTACTTACTGATGCCAGGGAGATACAATATGTAATATTGAACATTAACAAAGTTAAAAATTATAAATTAAAAAAAAAACACTTGTGTCATATTTATTTACATGATCCACAGTATTTATTTACCAATAAAGGAAAATATTACTTAATGCAATAAATTAAAAAGTAAAATACATACAATTAATTTTTGTATTATGATTCGATTGATATATCTTCCGTTTTATTATTATTATTGTTATTATTATTATTATTATTTTTATTATTATTATTTTAAATTAATGTAAACCCTTGTCAGCACAAGCAATATGTCTAAAACGACATTCAATAATTATTAGAATCACAGTTTTTGAAAACAGAACTATTTGTATTCAAAACAAAGTGAAAATGATTCAACTAAAAAAAAAAACAGAAGCCAATTTATATCTATCGGCAAATGTTTTTGCTGGAGAGAGAGAGAGAGAGAGACAGAGAGAGAGAGAGAGAGAGAGAGAGAGAGAGAGAGAGAGAGAGAGAGAGAGAGAGAGAGAGAGAGAGAGAGAGTTAAAATGAAAACTTCTTTTCTGAAAATATTCGAATATAGTGAATATAAATGATAATAGAGATAAAGAAGTTCGAAGCAATTATGAGTGATAGAGAGAAAATGACCGTAGTCATTATGAGTGATAGAGAGAAAAGTGCTCGTAGTAATTTTAAGTGAAAGAGAGAAGACTCGTAGTGATTATGACTGATAGAGAGAAAAGGACCTGTAGTGATTATGGGTGATAGAGAGAAAACATGGTAATTTTTAGTGATAGAGAGAAAAGGTATTGTAGAGATTATGACTGACAGAAGAAAAAACTTAATGATTATGAGTGATCGAGAGAAAAGGACTCGTATTGATTATAGCTGATACAAAGACAAATAATTAGTGTTTTTTAATTATTTTTGAATTTCTATATTCACAATTATTTAACATGGCTTGCATAATTATCAAGTTTGTTCAAACAGGCTCTTAATTAATAACTGTGAAATGTGTTCAGATTATCTCAAATTGAATACCAATTATTTTTTTTTACTGTAAACAATTTCCAAACATCAAATATACAAGTGTCAAAAATTTTCAAGGTATTTTGGGAAAATAAAAACCTTTGATGTATAGAAAGTCAGGATCAGTGTGTATATTAGACCATGTCAAGGTGTAGATATACACAGGTATCTTCAAATACCTGTGTATATTCACCCGTCAATATACATATTAATTAAAGATCAATGGTTGTATCCTAGTACCTGAAACGATCTTGTATACATGAGAAGTTTAAAGCATGCAATATATGTTCAATTCCATAGGTCAAGACCTCCCCTATTACCTGATGAAGTTTCAAAATTAAGTCAACATAGACATCAACTGTGATTGCAAAAAATCTGTTTTTACACTGTTGGATTTAATGACAAGTGGCGAAAATAAAAATAAAATACTTTAAATAACAAAAAATCTTCAAAGTTCATATATATGACCATTTTACATGAAACAATCGATGTATTTTAACTGAAACACCAGACATTTAATATATAACAGATAGTAGCAAGTTGTTTACAACCGTGAACTCCCCCGAAGTAGTATCCCTCTAGCGGATCAGGGGCTGTAACTCGATAGTGTTATCGGCCCATTGAATATTCAAGATTTGTAGGAATATCACAAGTATTATAAAACTAAACTGCTAAAAAAATGTGACTTTTATCTTTTAAAAAATTATTTAATGAAGAAAACGCATAAATTCTACCTACAAATATAACACCTCCATAGGTAATGATAGAAGGTCCAATGTTTATTATAGTCATTAAGATAACTTTAAATCTGAAATTAGAAAAAGAATGTGTTGGGTACCACAAGTAATTGTACCAAATACCGTGAAATGTACATGTACCAAGATATA
This sequence comes from Tegillarca granosa, assembly GCA_029721355.1. NCBI lineage: Eukaryota > Metazoa > Mollusca > Bivalvia > Arcoida > Arcidae > Tegillarca > Tegillarca granosa. The sequence goes on from CM056595.1 coordinate 23,859,394, forward strand.
CCAAAATATTGTTGTTTTCTTGCAAATTTATCTCAAATTAAATGTTTGCCATTTTGAATCGTATCATAATGCAAATGTTTCTCAACAATGAGGACCTCATTAACTTTATCAAATTTTTTTTTTACAAAATTTAGAAATTTTGATAACTTTCCATTTTATCATATATTAAAATTAGTAAACAAATTTAAACTGATTAAATATCATTCAATTTTATAAAAATTCACTGTTTTATAGACTGCAAATTTTCATTTTTCCCTAATATGGGTAACATAGCAAAACATTTTTTGTTCTTATGAACCTATTGAAGCCAAACAGGATGTTTTAGATTTCCACTGTTTCATTTGTAACAGCCAGTTGAATCTTTCAGGCCCTATTGGGCCCTACCTCAGATGTAAAATTTGTTATGTGACAGCTAGATTCTATTACTTTTCAGATAAATCTAGGAGTACAATCTCTGTGCATGCTAAAATGTACAGTTTTATAAAAGTTCACCTTGGCTGTAGAATCAGACTTATAATACCACATTACCTTTGAATACTTCCAAATATTTTGATGAGTCTAACAACTCTTAAAACCAACAGTGAATCAAGTGTACTAAACTCTTTATAACCTGAAAAACAAAAAAGAAAATAGTGTTAACTAGATTGTCTTTATTTCATCTTTCAAAAAAAAAAAAAAAGAATTTAAAAAAATAAAATTTTAATCAACAATTGCCACTGTTTATGAACCTAGATAGGGCTTTCTGGACAATGATTGGTCTGTAAAACTCACACAACACAACACAACTCAACACAACATGCGCACACACACACTCTCTCTCTCTCTCTCTCTCTCTCTCCAGTAACTACTAGGTACATATGCAAATACTTATGTCAGAAATTTTGTCTTGCTGTGGATTCATGACTTTTCACAGCACATGTGCAGTGGTCTTAATAATCTGTGTTTCTGTACAATGAGACAAATTATGCAGTAAAACATTTAGTTATTAAGTGTAATATTTTAATTTCCAGAGGTTGAAAATCAAGTTTTTTTTATTACATCTATTGAAGATGAAACAAAAACCAGATAAACCATTGCAAATGAATTAGTTAATTTAACATCAGGAAGTATGCAGAACCATTTGATTATTGTTATTAATCAATTTTTTTTCAAGCACTGTGGAAGAGGTTGGGTATAAAATTTTGGCTATATGGGTAGAAAAATTGGTACTTGTGTCATCCCTATTAAATAAAACCATTAGCCCTCGTCCAGATATAGTTTTTTACTAGCCCTGTATAAACTAGTTGTTAGGTCAACAACACACTGTGTAATGATAATATCCTACTGATCACCTTGAAGAAATACTGTGAATTCATGTACAGTGAAATAATACTCTGTTCATGGAATGAGAAAAGTTTTGAATGAGAAATTGCTATCCCACTCTTTCTGTCAATCGAATCAATTCTACATGTCTTTTCTTTAATTTAATTCAGAAGCCATATAAAAGTCCACTGCACACTGTGTAATGGTACTTTCTTTACCAATCATAATAAGAACTCATTTCAAAAACAATTTGAATCCATAAACATAGTGACATGATACAGTTGGCCTGCCTGAAAATACTGTCATTCTGTGATAAAACAATTATTACTTTAATTAATATCAATTTCTGTCAAACAAAGTAACCATACTCTTGTTCATAGAAATCAGATTTTGTTTCAGTATCACCACCATTGACGTTGGTCAAGGGAAATAACTCTAATATTGAATTGATATGTAATTCAACTGACCCAATATGGTCTGTATAAGGTCACCATGTGACTAGAATTGCCCAATATCATTGACAGAAACTAGCGAGAGGTTGGATATAAAAACTTACTTTCTCCTGCTATAGCCTCTATGGCTGAAGCTATTACTGCAGCTCCGATGACAACAAAATCAAATCTAAAATTATGAAACAATAATTCATTTTTAGTAAAACATGTACATTTTATGTTATACAAACATTTCCTATTTACTTTATATATGGTATGAACAATTAATTGATATATCAATGCCATCCCTGATAAGTTACTGAAAAAATCTTTAAAGGTCAACAACCAGCCTTGTTAAATTTAAACTCACTAGTGTGCATTTTAAAATTTAACAACTTAGGGGTTTGCAGGCATGATTTTTTTATTATTATTTATTGTTATTTTCTTAATTATTCATTAAGATCTCCAAAATTTTTAATTAATTACATATTGTCGACAAACAAATTATTCCACTTTTGTCTTTAGGTACACTTTAGGTACTATTATCACCCAACACATCAGGTTTGTGAGCACGGGTAGTAATGAATTAGGTTTCATCCACTGACAGTCATGTTCAACTTAGCAGTAACTAAACCTACAGCTAGCTTTCACATGATTGTTTATGAAAAGGAAATTTACATAAGTTATGACGTTAGTTTCAGGTTTCAGTTACAAATGATCAATGCAGTTATTAGAGAAACGTGCCAATCAACAGTAGTTTTAACTTCAAAACAAATTTCATAAAAATATCAAGCAGTAAATCAAACCATAAGACCTATTCATTTTAGTATATTGTGACAAAAAATTATTCTTTAAATTTAACAAACATTATTTTAATCCAAGGGACCTTAAAAAAGGCTTATCCTAAAACCTAAAAGATATTCAAGTTCAAGGTACAGATCTTATTTTGTTCATAAAAGAGTAACTCTTTCTAAACCTTTTTTTAAAAGCTTGACTAACTTGAAAATTTGAGATATCTTTGATGTAGATAATGAAATTTAACTGTACAATAAGTTTGCTTATGATTAATGTATAGATTCGTATACATGTAATAACCATGTATATGTGAAGAAGAAAGGAGACCCCACTGGTATGGTCATGTACAAAAATCCAGCAGTGCAATCAAGTGTGCACATGATCTACAAGTTGCTGGAAAGTGAGGAGTTGGCTGTCCAAAGATGTCTTGGAAAGAGCTAACAGAGAGAGATTGTAGAGAGTGGAAGCTCTCAAATTCCAATCCCCATGATCATACGAAATGGAGACATGGGGTAAATCTGCTATGTGTGCAACTAACCAGACATCTGGAAGGAAGCCTACTTGTGTAGACAATGCTTCTGAACTGGATGTTAATCAAAAGAAACCGATGTTGATGATGTGACTAGTAATCTACAGGTTTATGGTTAACTTACCCATTCCAAAATCTTTTGAAAAACTGCCTTGGTCCATAAACGTACAATTTTAGAAATATTTCAATCATGAAAACTGACAAGAAGAACCAGTCTGCTTTGTCAACATCAAAACCGATAAACCATGCATTTACAAATATCATAAAATCAAAGAAAAAGCGGAAATATCTGAAATTATAAAATAAAACACAATCTTAATGACCAAGTTGACAATTATTACATAAATATATTTTACAGGTAAACATATACATGTATGTATTTTTTATATTAACTGGCTAAGAATATAAAAATATAAATACAAGTATAAATTAATTTTGTATAAACTGCTTCATAATAAAAATACATTCAGAAATGAGCGATTAAAATCGAAAGTCTTATTTAAGATTATGTTACTTATATCAATATTTCACCAGCTTTAGCTGCACATATCTAACCAATAAACTGTATTAGTTTTTTTCTTCATTCCTTAAAACTGACAATGCTTTGAATACTATAACACAAAAAGAAAAAGAAAATTCAAAAATTTTTTTTTTTTCAGGCGCCATTTAATGATCCGTGACTTTGATTTCTAAACAGATAAAAACAACTTTTAGGTTTGAAGCTTGACTGGTTATACATAAAACTTTAAAATTTGAGATATTGCTTCCTCGTCTGGTGATCAGCATTAAGATGACAGTGTATCAATTGGTTTATTTTGTGACAGGATAACAGACTTAAGTTTGCAAAATACTGACTCAGTGAACTAGCACCTTACAAAAAAGTTGCCATGAGTGTGCACTAATATAGAGCAGACCATAATTACACACTTGTATATCTAACTAAATTGTTCTTAGATTAATCCATAAAGATAAAATAATATCCTCACAACAACAACAATCTAAATAGTTTGAAAATACTTAGTGTATGACAAATGAAAAAAAAAATGTGTAAAGATTTTTAAAGATTTGTTAACTAGTTAAGAAAAGCATTTTGTTACATGTGTCTGTTATAAAACTGAAGTATATATTTTAGAAGTATTTGTCTTTTTCAAGTTCTGATGCTTTCAAAAGAATTTAGATGAGAAAAATGAAACAGTAAGATAAGGAAAACAAGAGGCCCATGGGCCTTAAAGCTCACCTGAGGATATGTCCAAAATTGTTTGCAAAGTGCAATGGACAATATATTAACTACAGAAACTTTACAAGTTAAGAACTGCCACAAAACTTAATCAGAAATATCCAGTCACATTTCATTTATAAGTAGCTAATATGCATGAAATGACTGACGTGCATTGAATTATTTCCAAATCATTAACCAATTTCAGTATACTTATGCAGCTATGTCCTTGACCTTTAAACATATGACCTTGAACCATATATCAAAATGATTGTCATGTACATACCTACAATATTCTAATATACATGCCTATACAAAATGTTAATAGTTTTCAGGATAATTAGCAATTTAAGCCTTCTTTTGCATCTGCGACCTTGACCTTTGAACATATGACCTTGAACCATACATCAAAATGATCGGCATGTTAATACCTACAACATTCTTATATACATTCCTATACAAAACTATTGTTTTCAGAAAAGTTAGCAATTTAAGCCTTCTTTTGCAGCTGTGACCTTGACCTTTCCACATATGACCTTGAACTATATATCAAAATGATTATTGTATCAATACCTACAATATTTTAATATACATGCCTATACAAAATGTTAATAGTTTTCAAGATATAGTGACAAATATTTAATTTTTAGCAATTTCCCCAATTCTGAGCCCCATGGCTACCATTTGTGTAAATCTGAAACAAAATGACCTGAGAATGCTATAAATGAAATAACTAAGGTATATCTCTTGCACATTCAGAGATGATTTTTCAATTTCTTCACCATTTTCCCCTTTATGGGGTCCAAGGGGACATAACTCCTTCATTTGTGCAAATCTGAAAAGGTTTCATCAAGGCATGATGGTTACCAAGTTTCATTAAATTTGGCCTAGTGGTTTTAGAGGAGAAGATTAAAATGTAAAAAGTTTAAGTACGATGCAAGACGGATGAAGATGAATAGCAATAGCTCATCTGAGCTTTCACCTCAGGTGAGCTAAAGATACTACAAGGGCCTGTTCTGTTCACCTGATTCCATGTCAACTTTTTTTAATAGCACATAAAGGAACAAATATATATTCAAAAAGTGATAACCTTGTTCAAAGATCCTTTTTATTGTAAATACATAATATAAATTTTTCAATGTCATGTTCATCAACAACATATAATTTAAACTATATACATGTACTTCAATCAAGGATTTATGTAGAATTTTTAAAATAATTTAATTAAAAAACAATACACTTACATGTATTACCAAATTTTGGCCAGGTGAGCCAAAAATAAGGCATTTTATGTAAGATTAAAACAATATAATTTATTTACAAATTAAAAAATATTTATATTAATGCTGTTTTATATATAATGAAAAACTCAAAAGTTAAACAAGCTGATCAACAAACGTCCTTTTTCTCTAAACTATTTTAAGAAGAATAATTCCTTTTAGAAGTGATTTAGCAGATCTTTCAGAAAAGTCCAAACTAATTTTATATATAAAAACATCCGTCAATTTTTTATTTTAATTTTTGTTAATTAGTAATCTAAATTGTTAATTATTCAGAATCAAACACACCAGCCATTTATTTTAGTGATAATCCTGTTTTGAACAGATCTCTGACAAAAACAGTACAGAGTGACTACTCAGAACTGAATTCATAGATATAAAAAATCTTCTCGAAACAGCTTAATGAAACAGGACATAAGCAAAATTACTAGATGCACTATACTATACACAATGAAATGAAAATAAAAAACTTTTTAGTCATTGTACTTTCTCTGATATTAACATATGATTGTTTTGGACCTCATGCACTGCATAAGCATAATTTGAAACTGCACCTATAATGCAAGGTGACATCTTAATACATTGTATAAGTGAAATAGTTTTGGACTTTGATGTCAAATAAAACCAAATGTGAGTTGCAAAATGTAAATTCAACATGTTTGATAAAATAACATTATATGGACAACACACATTTGAGATTCTATTTATTGTAAAATTCTGGAAATTCTATTGTTCTTCACTATATTCTATTTATTGTAATATTTTGGAAAATTCAAATATTCTTCACTATATTCTATTTACTGTAAAATTCTGAAAAAACTTATAGTTCCTCACCACAACAGTCAAAAAGCAATTCATATAATTCAAATCTAAAAACATGACTTCATTCAACTCATTACACTAAACTAGCAGCTATGGAGTGTTGCATTTCCCATAGTTACTGTGGATAATGAGTCATAAAACTCATCACCCAGAGTCATCAAAAAGGCTGTTGCCTATATAGGCTTATTGGTAAGAACTAAAACTTTTGATATTCATTTTAAATTTAAATTTGAAAAGGTTAAAAAAGTTAGAATGTGCAATATATATATGTATTATGTATAAGTATTATAGTTTAACTTAGTTGTTATTTATAGCACATAAAACAAAATGAAAATAATAAAATATAGATAAAAAAAAAACAAATGCTACAAAATAGTTTACCTGTAATATTGTCTTCCTAAGTCAAAGAAGCATTAAATAAAAATTATTTTTTTAAAACTCATAAATAAAATCATTTCATAATTCAACTCAATTTAGTTATCAGAAAACCAGAAATATTTATTGGAAGTTTTTAAAATCCTATTTTTTTTTTTTTTTTTTACTAAATGAATGAATTGTTGAAAGAAATGGAATAGAGTAACTGTGTTTTATGCCCCAGTCATGATTCTTTCACTTACATGTATATTGAAGTGATTAGTTCTGGAATGGTTGAGGAAATAAGAATGCCTGGAAAAAACCAGACCTTCTAGAAGTGAACTGACAAAATTGCTTACACTGGGATCTGCCAAAGTGGGATTTGAACCTAAAGAGTGAGAGATACTGTGATCAATAAGCATGCACTATAGATCACTTGGTTACCATGACCCCCTGTATGTTTGGAAATGGAATTAATTTTCAGTGGCTAACAAATGCAGAAAATATTATTTTATTTCCAGTAGGTACAAGTATATCTGGTTGTTACATATTGCAAGTGAACCATAAAACATTTGAATCTATGGCTTCCCTGAAACAACATGCAATAACATAATTTTAATAATTAAGTGTCCTACTGTGGTCTCTAAATTTGGTACTTCAGTGTCCACTGATCAAGTAAATATAAACAGAAATAACCTTACATGCAAGTGTGAAGATAAATACATGTATTTATTTGATAGATTCAATCAGCATTCTCAGAAATGAGGATCCTAATACAAGGGTTGTTTGATACGTAATGTGTATTGTACAATATCTCAAAAGCATTCAACTCAAATAGTGAAATGAACATTATATCCCTTCAAAGTATTCATCATGCTTTGAAATACATAATTTCAACCTCTGAATCCATATTTGAAATGCATAATGGAACACTGATTTAGGCAGACCTCTGAGGCACTGACTGATGACTGAGAAAAGAGCTTGTCAGGATTGTAACGACGTCCAGAGAAGAACATTTTTTCAAATTTAGAAATAGGGAAAAAGTGGCATGGGGCTAGATCTGGAGAGTATGATGGCTGTGGCAAGACAGTAACTTTCATTGACTTCAAAAACTGCTTCACAAACTCAGATGTATGTGATGGAGCATTATCATTATATGATATCAAAATACATGTATAATCAACAAAATAACAAAAAATAATATATACTCACTTGTGTCTGACTATTCTTCTTAGATGTAAACTTATTGTCGAGTTGTAGATATATGGAAATTTTTGTTCAATAAAAGTCAATCTGTCCTTGACCTCTGATAATTCTAGCTCTAACAAATCTGCTAATCTTAAAAACTGTGATCTAACTAAATGGAACAAAAAAGATAATATTTATATCAGGAGTGGTATTTTTTAAGCTGATACTTAATTCTGATCTATTTAAACTGATTTTTGGCCAAACCATGACAAAATTGTCATCATGGAATAAATTGTAGAATTATAATTTCTTTTTTTGTGACTACATTTTCTTCTGATTTAAAAAATTAATTTAAAATTTGACTACATGTATTTGACACTGCTATGGTAACCATCACATGTTTAATAAAACCTTGTTACCTGTTTATTATATGAAACTAAAACAATGCAATGTTTGAAAATTGTTTTAATAGCAAAATATTTAATTAACAAAAATTCTAAAACAGAACTTTTTTGTAAGTATTTCAAACAAAATACAAATATTTGTTTTTAACCACTAAAAATCTGTCTTTAAAACAAATAATTTTTTGACATCATTCTCTTCTAATATGACATATTTACAGTTTTAGTCTCTTTTGCTATGGGGCCCTTGGTGACTAAGTGATTTAAAGCCTGAGCTTATGGATCAGCATGCCTCTTACTGCTCAGGTCCCAATCTCACTGGGGCAGATCCTAGTGCAAGAAAGTGTGTCACTTTGCTTGCCAATCATCACTGGCTTTCTCTGGATATTTCAGTTTCCTCTACTATCCAAGAGCTGACTGCTGCCATATACATGAAAAAATCCTGACTGTGATGTAAAACACCAATGATCAACTTTACTCCACCCTTTGCTCTGGACTGGATAATTTAAAACAATCCAAATCTCTAAAACTCTTACTGATAACATTGTCTCCATTAACATCTAAAACTCTCAGTAAAACATCTTTTTGAGCCTGACTTTTGCTTGGCGTGACAATTTTCATCAACTGATTCCAAGTGTGATAGGTAATCACAAACTGTCTTGCTCGTTCCGTTTTCAGGATTTCAAAAGCCTGAGCCAATTTCCGTCTCTTCATGTAAACTGCTGCTTTAATTTCATTCTAAAAGAAACATTAACAAGAACCTATTAGAAGACCTGCTCATTTGATCTATCAAACAAGAGCTGGCAAAAGAATAGAAAAGCAGATCAAACAATAAATTTGATCCATTTGTTTATGAAAAAATTAACCAAATTCTTAAAAATCTGGATCTAGAACTCTTAAGTTCATTATGAGGTTCATGTTGTGATTAAAAAAAATTATCAATCCAACCATTACAAATAACATATATTTCATACATTTTTGATAAAAACATTAAATTTGGGATCTTTGTCACAATGTCATGTTGTCCATTTTTCTCTCATGAGAGAGAGGGAGAGTTTGAGAGAGAGAGAGAGAGAGAGAGAGAGAGAGAGAGAGAGAGAGAGAGAGAGAGAGAGAGAGAGAGAGAGAGTTCTTTACCTTCAGATTTTTTCTGTAATTATTATAAATAGCAGCTAGTACTATACTCATAAATATGTACAAACAAATAATCAAATAAATCACAAAAAACAAGGCAAACCAATTGTTTTCATCATATGCTGGCATCCTACATAAAAAAATAAAAACAATATTAAAAATAAATTGGATGCAATCTAAACAAATTAAAGACCTTGTTTCTATTGAAGGATAGGGTTTGACATGTTTATAGTATGAATTTTCAATTAAAAGAAATCAAGGGGTAGAAAAAGGTGAAGCATTAACATAATGTTTTGGGTGGATATCAGAAATTTGTTCATATGCAATAGAAATTTTGCACATAAACTGCCACTATTTTCATATTCTTGATTATGTACGTGTATGTAAAGTTTAATCTTGGTAAAACCAACTTTGACCTTATAACACCATATTGAGAAGAAACTATACTTCTGAATTCTGAATGTATTCGCTTGGGATTAATTTAATATTTTTAAAATTTTAATTTTGTTCTCTTTTTAAAAAAAAAAGAATTAGAAGAAAATCATTGGAATATGAAGGAAACCAATGCTGAAAACTTTGTTCAAATCAGTCAAAATGATTTTAAAAAATATTTTGTTTAAAAATATTTTGTTTAAGATGTGTTAAAGTTCCTAAGCTATTCAAATTTAATCCACATAGATTAAATATATTTATCTACATGTAAGTAATGTGCCTTTATACAATATTAATAACTTTATCATAAGTTATCTACCTTAGTTTGTGCCTTTATACAATATTAATAACTTTATCATAAGTTATCTACCTTAGTTTGTCTTATTCTAAGAGATATGAATTATCCCCCTTTTTATATCCATCTTGCAGTTAATCTACAAGCATAATTATCACCCCTGTTTAGAACTCTTCTGCACAGGTATAAAATCAAGGTGAAAACTTCGTAGCGTGTCATTTTCCTCCAGATTTTCACCCACCCACCCAACCTATTTTTATGTTTTGAGAACGGTTTACTGCTGTTGTATTGTTTATATTTTTCAGGATACAGAAGACTTCATTTCATTTTGATGTTAACTTTCATACTATAGTCCTCACGGCATTATGGAATTTGTAAATGGCTAATGACAAGCAATATTCTAGTGGCTGGAATTAATCCTGTTTTAGACAATTTGTGCACTCACCAATGACTGTAATCAGTTTATTGTTGATTGTTCAACTTTATTTGAAGGTGTACATCTGATACCAGGGTACATCATATCTATTTAAAGGATGCTCATTACAGACTCGCTTGGAGTCTTGGCTCCTTTATTGTCATGCCGTTGCCAGATTATGCCAATAAATGTTTAACAATTATCTTAGCATATTTTTCTTATCATTTGCTACCCATTTATAATATCAATTACTCAAATTAGAGTGTCATATTATTTCTGTCCATCTTACTTGATTTTTTATTCAGCACTTATCTTTGAAAAATTCACTTTTAATACAGTGATGTGTCATAAATATAGTTTGTTCTGAATATTCTCTTTTCTTGTTCATTGTAGTGTTTTTATTCAATACTGACCTGGCAATTTTGGGTTTGATTTACCGTAATATACATGTATATCAATACCAGTAGGGTTTTAAATTTAAAAAAAAAAAAATGTTTAGTTTCTAAAAACACCATACTTTTATTCAATTCTATTATAAAATATTATCATGAATTTGTAAACAAACATCTTTAAAATAATATGGTTGTGCATGTCTTGTATAACATTTCTGTTTTTAACCTACTAATCCAAAATTATGCAAATGGTCTATAAGATTTATGACAATAAGCAGTTTTTAAGGCCTTATCTAAAGGTGGAAAATCAAAACTCTGCTTCATTTTTAAACACATGTATTTCGCACTTGGCAACAGATCAGTAAGATTACAGAGTGATATTTTGAAATGCTGGAAGCCTATATAAACTTACATGACATCTGGATTGTTCGCAGTGGTTACTAATACATATAAATCCCAGATACTATCAAAGTAATTCCTGAAGTATTTGTCTCCACCAGGATACTCTAGATTAGACCTAAAATACAAGCCATGTAACAATGTCACTAAAAGATTTAAAGTATTTTAAGCATTGAAGCTTTCGCAAATTACACAGTGTGCATAGTGTCAGTTCAGGTTGTTTCTCAATGACCTGAATGAAAATCAGATCCAATGCTTATAATTAAATTTTAAAGACAACTCAATCAAATGAGAGAATAACTTTATGCAATTTTTGCTTTTAATAATTAACTTCAAAACCAAGATAAAATCTAATTATTAACATTTTAAACATATTCCACTGCCAATTGTTAAACATAATGCAATAGGATTTTCACCCTCAACATGTGACAAAAATTGTCATATCACAGAAGATATTCTTTAACTTGATTTTTTGTAAACAAAAGCTGACCAACATCAAAGTTAAGAGTTTTTAGTTCTCTTATTGGAGTTTTTTCTTTAAATATTAAAGAACCATCTGCAATATTGTGATTAGTTGTATACCATCTGTCAATACACCAATGGTCCACCCCTCATGACCTCAACATAAGAAAAGGAAAAAAAGAAAAAAAAATCACTGATCTGTTAGAATTTGCTTTAGACCACTCAGCCACCGAGGCCCCAGAAATAAAAGTATAATCAATATCAAGACATCGAAATGCACCAAATTTTAAAACTTTGCAAGTTAATGAATCATTAAAATCTGTTTACTAAACACTGTACATACCTCTGAGTAAACAACTTGAGTGCCAGTAACGCAAACAGAAGTACACTCAACAAAAACAAAATTAATACATTCAATATTTCTGGAACAGTTCTTCTGATATTTCTAAAGGCTCTTCTTATCTAAAAAACAAAACATTAGAGATGTATAGTTAAGTATAAACAACACATCAAAAAATTTGATCAGTTGTAATAGACACATGATAAATGTCTGAGTATACTGGAGTGGAATGAATAATGAAGTAAGCAAACTAACAAACTTTCTCAAACATACATGTATCAAGAAATTTCATCAATTGTAATAGACACATGATAAATGTTTGAGTGTACTGGAGTAGAGTTGATAATGGAATACCTAAAAAATTATCTAAAAACAAAACATAAAAGATGTATTGGTAAGTAATAACAACAAATAAAAGAATTTCCCCAGCTGTAATAGACACATGATAAATATCCAAGTGTACTAGAATGGAGTGGGTAATGGAGAAAGCAGACTGGTTAACTTTCTTAAACACATCAAGAAATTCCATCAGTTGTAATAGACACATGATAAATGTCTGAGTGTACTGAGTGGAGTGGATAATGGAATAAGTAAACTTACAAACTTTCTCACACAAAAATTTGCTCAAGTGGGAGTCAAAAGTAGGTGAGGATAAGTGCTGTGAGCTATAGATGCATGTTTAAGACCACTAGAGCCCCTCTTTGCACTAGATAGTATTAGACAATAAGACAGCATAAGAATGACTGAACATTTAATTACACATAAATGTTTCTATTACAAGAATTATGAAGTCTAACACATCTTTAAATCAAAAACTTGTTTATCCAAAACATGCACAATGCAGGTTAACAACATGGGAACAGTATGCCATATACTTTGTATAAGTAATCTCATTAAGTTAACATTATATAAATGTTTGCTGCAAAGTTTTTAGACCTGTTTAAATTTCATAAAGTAGCAATTTACTTTTTTGATAAAGCTCTCTTAAATTCACCAATACTCTACAGCAAGTGACAACAAAGGGTTTTATTGTTTATTTATATAAATACTATTGTGTATTTTGATTGCTTCTTATAAAAGGTAATTTTATTTTCTTAAAAATTAATATCAAAGGAAAATTTGAATTGGATGTCCTTGTTTGCTAGATTAAAAACACTGGAGTCTTAAAAGTAAAAGTGTAGCAACTTCATTTTTTTTAAGGCTCATAACCATGTTAAGATCCTTTTACTTACAATGATGCATCCAGGAAAGTGGAGAAAACCAGAGTGCCTGGAGAAAACCACCAACCTTTAGAAAAAGGGAACTGACAAACTTTCTCACACTAGGTTGTGCCAAAATGGGATTAAAACCTAGACAGTGTGAGGCACTGTGATCCATATGTTAAAGAGCAATAACTTTAAATCTTTTGTACCATTTACTAGCATGTTTTACATTTATTCCTATAATAAAACAATGTAAATTGTTAAAATTACCTGTTTACCGTCCGAGAAATTTACTATAAATAATGGTCGTAAAGGTCTGGACCACCTGATTGGATCACTACTGATCACATTGTCCCAAATAATATATACCAATAAATCTATAAAGGTTAGCTGCAAAAAAGATAAATGCTTCATGTGTGATTTATTTACAATAATGTCTTAAAGCTGCATTAAGTTTTTCAATTTTCTGAATTTTTTTTGATTTTCTAAAAAAAGATATCCTCTAACCACGATCCGTGAGATTCATTTTCTAAAATTTCATTTCTTTTAGCTGTAAATAAACTGAAACCTCTGACCGGTTGGTCAATGTTTAACGATGGTTATTATGAGCTTGGAGCATGCCCACGGATGTACGGAAAAAACCCATGAATCGGAGGTGAAACATGACAAATTGCATTAATTGTCCAACATTAATATCTAGATGTACTTGAAATGGTGTTATGTATCCCTTACTAAGTCACAAATGACAAATTCAATGAAGTTCTGTGTTTAATTTATTGTATTTCACAGTTTTAAAAGTTGTGTTTAAATGACCCGGGGTTTTGATGACGTAACCATGTTTTAATATTATATCCCAAATGCTGCATCTCGCTGGGTAATTACTGTAATTTCTGTATTTATTCAAGCTTTTACTGTTGAACCAAATGTAACATTGTTCATTAGGAACATCATTAATTACATCAGCACCTTTTTATTTTTTTCTTTGGAAAACTTAATGCAGTTTTAATTTAGAAACTATTCTGTCTGATTCATATATGTTTATACATGTATATTTCTGTTTATATAAACATATTTCCAGGGAACTGTACATTGGGAAATTTTTTTCGTTTGTTTTATTTTCGCATAAATTTGTGCAAGTAATGAAATAAAAATAAACTTTTGTGAATATTTTAATATTATTTTCATTTGTTTTATTTTCGCATAAATTTGTGCAAGTAATGAAATAAAAATAAACTTTTGTAAATATTTTATTATTTTATCATGTACATATATTTCACTTACATTTGCATATACAATAATCTGACAATGTGAAAAAAAGGATGTGAATATCTTAAAATGATGATACTCATGAACATTAACTGACATGAAAATTTCTCTATTTACAGTATATGCACTAAATTTACATGTGTAACAAGAACAATTCATGATTTTTCTTGAAAAAATCTTTCTCAATGAATTTAAAAAAAAAACAAAAAAACAAAAAAACAAAAAAAAAAAAACAAAACAAAAAAACAAACAAATAAAAGAAAGAAGAGGCTCATGGGCCTTAATGCTCACCTGAGGATATGTCCAAAACTGTTTGCAAAGTGCAATAGACAATATATCAAGTACAGAAACTTTACAAGTTTTCTCAAGAACTGCCACAAAACTTAATCAGAAATATCCAGTCACATTTCATTTATAAGCAGCTTATAAGTAGCTTATATAATATGCATGAAGTAACTGTAGTGCAATGAATAATTTCCAAATCATTAACAATTTTCAGTATACTTATGCAGCTATGTCCTTGACCTTTAAACATTTGACCTTGAACCATATATCAAAATGATCATCATGTCAATACCTACAATATTCTAATATACAAGCTTGTGCATATTTAACAGTTTTCAAGATAATTAACAATTATAGTCCTCCTCTGCTGATAAGACCTTGACCTTTGAACATATGATCTTGAACCATATATCAAAATGATCATCATGTCAATACCTACAATATTCTAATATACATACAAAAAATTTAAAGTTTTCAAGATAATTAGCAATTTAAATCTTCTTTTGCAGCTGTGACCTTGACCTTTGAACATGTGACCTTGAACCATATATCAAAATGATTATTGAATCAATAAATACAATATTGTCAATTTACATGCCTATACAAATAGTTAATAGTTTTCAAGATATTAGTGCCAAATATATAATTTTTAGCAATTTCCCCACTAAGTGCCTTGCCATTTCCCCATTTTGAGCCTACCATTTGTGCAAATCTAAAACTAGATTACCTAATAATGTTATAAATGAAATAACTAAGGTATATCTCTTGTACATTCAGAGGAGAAGATTTTAAATTTTTTTTACCATTTCCCCCTTATGGGGCCCCAAGGGGACATAACTTCTTCATTTGTGCAAATCTGAAAGGGCTTCACCCAGGCATGATGGTTACCAAGTTTCATTAAATTTTGCCCAGTGGTTTTGGAGGAGAAGATTAAAATGTAACAAGTTTATGCACAACGGGCGACGCATGACAGACGAAGATGAATAGCTCAGGTGAGCTAAAAAGTTTAAAGTTTGGCAGTTATTCCTCATGCAACTACAATTGTACATGAATCTTTAACATTCAATCATCAATAAAAAGAATAAAAACACGAGAAAAAATGATTTCATATTATTAATGTTTCAATAAAATTTAAAACTGTGCAATTTTCTATTCTTGTTAAAACTGATCCAATATACTTACAATTATAATGACAAGAATCAAAATATTTTTTGTGTCTCTCCAAAATACACCTCTTTTTGTGAAATGCATGGAATGTCCAAATCTGAATGAGAAATAGACTAAACATACAACCTCTATCAGCATGGAGCCCTGTAAAACAAAAAAGGCATATTGATAAAAATATGGAAATATTCTTTAACAAGTTAAAATTTTAAGGTTTTTATATATTTATATATTTTTTTAGTGATTTTCCTTCCTGAATTTGAATCTGAGGTTGTGGGATTGATCTACAACAAAGTCTTGAAATTGACCATTGAAAAGTTTTTGTTTGTTTGTTTGTTGTTGTATTTTCTTCCCAGAATATTTTAATATCTATATAAGGACAAAATCAACTTTTACACACTTATACATCCCATCATTAAAATATTAAGCATCCATAATATTAAAAAAATTACAATGAGTAAATATTAAAATTCACATTTAAAAAGTAAAAGTATGGTCATAAAATATTTTATCATAAAGGAATGCAGTTCCATTTCCAATAAAAATATTGGTCCCACACAAACACTATGAGGTACCACATGGAGCTTGGTGCAATTCCATTAGCAGTTGTAAAAGAAAATCATTATTTCATCTGTCAAGTTAGGATTGACACATGTCTAATCCATCAAAAACATTTTTAATAGTCATCCAAAAACTTGGTGCCTCAGTTGACCAGTGGTCAAAAGTGTGCTTACAATTCACAGTACCTCTCAATCCCTAGGTTTGATTTTCACTCCAATCAGATTCTAATTTAGGAAAGTTTTTCAGTTTGTTTGCTGAAATTTGGTGGTTTTCTTTAGGCAATGAGGTTTCCTCCACCATCCAAAAAAACTTACTGCCTCAATATAGTAAAGAATCTTGACTGAGTTGTAAACCACTATTTATCAACTCAATTCATCTAAAAACTTTCAAAACTGGTTTATGAATTCTGATTTTTTATAAACTGAATGCTGATGGTCATATACTGATGCCAGCACTTATTTACTCCGAGAAAAGACATAACCTTACTGTATTTTAACCTGTAACTGAGAACTAAAGATGCAAATTCACATCAATACTAACCCAATAAGGTATTTCCCATCCTGGTTTTGTTGGTTTTTCTACCAATGCCAGTAATAAGTCAATCATTATAAAAAAGTATAGTAACCATCTCAAATAAAATCTATGGAACAAGTTATATGACCTATAAATACATATCAAACAAAAGTCTATTACAAGTATGATGAAATATTTCAGTGCCAGCCATATAATCAACAGTTTCAGTTACTTGATATGTGGATTTTTTTTTTTTTTTTTTTTTTTGAGTTAACATTTTAGTGGATTTAACTAAAAATGTAGGTGCAATTGTGGCAAATTTGTCTTCATAATTAGCAACAAATTAATGCAAATGTTTAAGTATTCAGACTAATTATCTGCAAACAAATTCTTGCACATGGTCGTTTTTAATTATTAAAATTTGAAATACTGGTACTCAAGAGGTAAAGACAATAGCTATTAAATCAAAAATATTTTATCTGTGTGGGTTTAACCTTTGTCAACTGCATGTAATAAAAGATTTTCCCCTTGTCATTGGGCCTTTACTATGGGTAGTTGTCTTGCATACAGCATAATAGAGAGGCTGGTTTGTAATGTCAATCTCCAACTGTTGACGGGTGTACTTTCAATACCTGACATATCCTGGTTCTGTTTTAAAGTCAAAATTCCTTCCTTCTTTGGCATCTTGTACAAGAGTAGCAGCAAGAATCACATCCTAGAAAAGTTATAAAAATACAATATGGTGATTTCATTATGGTTAAAAATAATCATCATACAGATATATTAACATTGAAAAAAAATTACACATAAACAAACAACATTTTTTTCCCAATCAGCAGTTTTCTTTGAGCACTAATTTTCTTTACCACACAAACTGGCTGCCTAAAAATGAGTAAAATTATAGTTACTGTGACATGATGCACAGTTTTTACTTTAAATCTTTTTTTTTATTTTAGAATTTGTCAGAACCCTACAAAAGTATGACATTTATAAATCTGAGGTTCTAGGTAGGCATTTTGTTTCATTTGGCAACTACTGGAAAGTTCCCAGGTTAAAATCTGGATTTGCTTTTTTTCCTATCCCATTATAATGGGAAGTGGCTGAACAGCAGTTAAGTCTCAGGGTAGAACCTTGTAATCTTGATTCAAGATAGTTGAATTATAGAAAATAAGGGAGAAATGTGGCAGGCTAGACTGTATATGTGGATGGGTAGCTCAATCAATCGCTGAACCACAGTTAAATCCCAGAGTGAAACCTTGTGTTTTTGATTCAAGATAGTTAAATCATAAAAAGTAGGGAAGAAAAATGGCAGACTGGATTCTATATGTGGCTGGGTAGCTCATTCAGTAGAGCACAAAAGGGAAGATCTAATTTGAGTTTTGGTTTCGCAGCTGCACTTTTTCCCTTTCCTGTTACAATTCCATTCACTCCCTTCCCTTTTCTTTTTATAAATGTGCTAAAGAACCTTCGCTAATAGTTAGCTTACAACAGTAAATCAAGATTTAGCAGTCAAATATCTTTCTGTAAAACACAATATGTCTTGTTGTGTATGGGAAATTGATATCTCTTAGATCTTCATATAAAAGGGCACCTGTCACAGGCTGTTTGAACAAATCACATTTTTCTAGATGTTTGTCATTTGTACAGGATATACTGCACGTTTTCAACTATTAATACCTCTTCTTGTATTTCTTTTTCATCCAAATGTTCTCTACTAGAATGTTTACTGAGGGACTTCTTGGTTTTGTTTACATTTTTTACATCATCTTTAACTTCATTTTCTTCCACTTCAATTTTTGTGTCATCAATATTTGATAAATTTCTACTGCCATCTTTTGATTTCTGTGCAGCCTGTGGAACTTGGACTACATCAGGGGTATGATGATCTAGGTCAGTACTGGTGTCTCCAATAACTTCAATATCAATAGTTGGTGCAGGTCCCTCAACTGTTGGAACAGACTCTTCTGTAGCCATGGGGTCTCTTTTTAGTAACAAATATTACATTTTAGAATAATTCATAAATAAAAACGTATATCAGGACGTGGCAAAAACTATATGTTAAAGGAAAATAAGGTTAAATTCGCCTGTTACAGTCTGAATAACTTTTGTGTCAATCTTCTATTAGTTTTTTAGTTTTGCCCCAGGCAAAATCTGAAAATGTTATAAATCTGTCCTGAATCTCAAATCAAGAATTATTTGTGGAGAAAACCGTAGATAAGTTTTGAATTTTATAAAAAAAAAATCCAATGACAGTGTAGACAATTGAAACCCTTTAAATGATAATAGTCCCCATTTTGAACAGCAATACAAATCTCTTCAAATGCATAGTTTTCTAGTAGCAGACGGCTTTAAAGGGGGCGTGACTGACAGATAGACAGGAAGCTTTCGCGGGAATTGGTGAGCCGTTGAAGCCATCGAATTTCAAACAGGAAACCTATTTAATTATTATCGCCCTTGACAATTTGTTTAGACTTGACCCGCATTGATTCACTTGTAAACAACGTCAAGTTGAAGATGACAGAAACTTTACCAGAAACAAAGATAAGAGTGGGGGTACTAACAGGTGGATAGGTTTTAGATATGTTCATAACTTGCAACGTCCATTATTTGAGACAAACTAGATTTTAAATGTTCTGTTTCTTGAAAATGTCATCAATTTGATTACGTAAGGGAGATAATCCTGTCGTGATTGCCACAAAACAACGGTGACACAAGATTTATCAACTGATCTTTTTTAAAAACAAATATATGCAGACAAATAAACTAACCACTTATCACATGGCATATTCAGTTAACACTAACACACTTCTGCAAAATGTGAAAAAAATGCAATGTCAGACCAGGTACCTTCGGCTTTCCTTGCAATTAAGTAATCTATCGATTGAGTACATTAACCAACTACCTCCACCAAAATACTGGTCATCTGTCCCTTACTTGTAGCACATTAACCAGGCCACAGTTTCACAATCATTCACTCTATTGGGTGTACATCCAACTCAAATTAGGGAATATTTCAATGTCAGTTTTCATACATTATACAGTTAAAATTGAGTATCTAATGTTATATTTAAATTATTTAGTTTAGGTTTGTTGAACAAAACAAAACACTGTCTTATTAAATTTCAAAACATTAATGAGAGAAAATTGGGAATATTTGAGTTTCATGTATAATCAATTAAGTGAATGATTGTGAAACTGGGACCATGCAGGGGTATAACAAATCAAATGATTTATATATTACAACATTAAAAAAACATCCCATAAAAATATTTCAATAAATTGGTCACATATGTAATAGGAAGGAGAAAACATGCAGGGTTGGGCAGAGGATTGAAAACTGGACCTCCCACACTATAGACCTCTACCAACAGAGCTACCTAGACCCCTTTATTTCTCCCTTGTTATTCTTGAGTTTCCTATGGTCTTATGGAAAACCTCATCCTATATTCCCTCGGATGGACTATATATGGCCTGCAATTGTCAGTCCACCACCTCCAAGGACCAGACTGGTCACCGTGCAAACTGTAACAGGAAGGAAAAAACATGGGTGGTACCAGTGATTGAACCCGGGACCTCCCGCACTATAGGCAAGTGTTCTACCAACTGAGCTACCCAGAACACTACACATTAAAAAGCAATATTGGCAAATCTACTAACCAACCAGTAACCATTATTGTAAGTCGACCACTCAACCAACAAATAACCCTTTTCAAGTCACCAATCAAATCATTGCTAAACCAGCTTATTAAAACCAGATGTTAGACCAGCAAGTAAAAAAAAAATCAATAGAAAGAAAAGAACATATGTAGTTTATCCTGATTGAAAACTAAGCCAACTATGACAATAACTTTGGTGGCTGTGTAAAGTTTCTAAAGATCAAAGCTCCTTTCTTTACTATTTTTAAATCACTCTTGTACAGATTTTTGTGTGAGCATAGATAAATACCGGTACTTAATATGGGTGATTTTTGTTAAAATTTGTTAACAATTTTCACTGATGATTCTATAGAGTTGACTTATCTGAAAAAATCTCTTCTAAAAAACTTTGGATATCCCATTCTGGTTCTAAATAAAAATGACTTTCTATTGATCAATCTTTTAAATTATTATGTAACTATGTCTTTGTTCTTTTTTACACAAACATTATTACATGTGTATTCATATTCAAATTTTGAAAGTTAAATTGTTAACATAGATTCAGTATGTTCATATTTAAACAAGCTGCAATTAATTAAAAAGGTCTATCAAGATAAGTTGTTTAGAATTTTTCCTTGAACTTGTCTGATTTCCAAATGTTTGGGAAAGGGGTGGTTTCCCTATATAATTTAGTGAATCCCTGATGAGAAAGATTTTTAGTTTGCATGCCATAGGTTGGTAGCTTCCTCATGGCACTCTTTTTTGCTCCTCTATCCCAAAGCTTAATACCTTGTGTAAGTGTAAGAATCTGGTTTTGATTATAAAACACCATTACCCCACTCCATTCATAATCTTAAACTTTTATTTTAGATACATGTAAATCATTCTTGTTGCATATGATAATGATTTGGCTTTATTTGTAATGATAAATTGTTTACTTAAACAGTGACAAGCCTCCGACAATGTTTTATATACATGTATATATATATATATATATATATATATATATATATATATATATATATATATATATATATATATATATATATTTTGTCTTTTTTACAGTAAGTGACAGCTGTTTTTATAAAGGATCTGAAGACAGAAGTGGATCCAATATTTGTCATTTAATAGATCAACAACACTTGTAAGTATTCTAAATTCAGTTCCAACTTACTTATTCTTTTCATACTTTGTAATGTTACAAGGCATCCATAAAAACTGAAGTCATAAAATATATATTAAATAATAGAATTCATCAGTGTACCATATTATACCTCATAAGGCTTATGCATGACAATAATTTTAGTTTTAAATAGAATCACATTAGGTTAGATTTTTAAAAAATCAAGTTCAATTTATTTATTGTAAAAGTATTTATTTTTATTTACCGGTATTTATTATTTTCATTTTTATTTTATTTTTTTTATTTACTAGTAGTATACTTTTAATATCATCATCATTGTTGTCGCCACCGTCATCATCATCATAATCAATATTATTATCATTATTATTATTATTTAAAGATGTATTATACATATTTTTTCAGACTGAATGGCTCTGTTACTGTGAAGGATATTGTTCCAGATGAATATGATGCCATCAAGGTAGATATATTAGACCATTTTCCAGCTATCTGGTCTGTACCAATTCCTTGTTTTATAACTAAGTCAGGCAATTTGCAGGCATACATACATGTACTTGTACTTTTGAATTTGTACTTTGATTGATCTATTTGCCTTGATCATCAGGCCCAAGTTTCACAATCATTCACTCATTTGAGTGTTGACTCAACTCAAGTATTCCTATTTTTCTCACATCAATAGTTTTATGAGATAATGTTTTGCTTTGTTCAACAAACCTACACTTAACAATTTAAATGTAACAATAGATATTCAGTTTTAACAGTGTTATGTCAGTTTTTAAAACATTAAAGAGTTAAAATTGAAAATCTAATGTTATATTGAAATTGTTTGGTGTAGGTTTGTTAAACAAAAACAATAAATATCTCATAAAAACTTAAATTTTTTAAAATACTGATGAGAGAAAAATGGGAATATTTGAGTAGAGTGTACACTCAATTGAGTGAATGATTGTGAAACTGAGGCCTGCAGTTTTTTTTCTCACTTAATCAATTTAACTTGTGTTTATCATAATTTTGTTATTCAATACATATTGCAGTTGAATGGTAGTTCGTATATCAAAGGTTTATTTATTTTTACAGGATAAGTTGATAGAATGGAGTGATGTGAAGAAATTAAACCTTGTACTTACAACTGGGGGCACAGGGTTTGCACCTAGAGATGTTACACCTGAAGTAAGTATTAAATATACACATGCATAAATGGTGCCAACCAACACCCAGCCAACCTCCCAACACAACCATCACCCTCTCTCCAACACACACACACACACACACACACACACACCACACACACACACACACACACACACACACACACACACACACACACACACTTTTGATTAGGCTACTTGTTTTGTGTCTTCATGTCAAATTTTAAGTGTACCTTTATTTTCAGGCCACAAAGTCTGTGTTGGAAAAGGAAGCATTAGGAATGACAATTGCTATGATAAAACAGTCACTTGAAGTTACACCATTAGCAATGCTGACAAGGTTAGTGGTCATTTAGATAAGATGGGTAATTATACCCTGTACATTCATCCATCCAAATATTATCTCTGCTTTGTAACTTTTACATCAATGGATGAATTATGATCAAACTTTGTGCAAATGTATACTAACGTGATAATGTATTACATACCAGATTAGATGAGGTCAGGTCAGAGGTCAAGGCAGTGAGATCAGATCTAAGATTTGGTATAAAAATTAGTTTATGCTCTATAACTTTCAAATCTATGGATAAATTTTGTTTGCACTTGGCATAAATGTAAACCAACATGAGACCAAAAAAGTTCGAAAATAACCAACTTGGCAGTAGAAGCATGTGCAAATTGCATAGTCCGCAAAGCAGATTATGCCAAATTTGCACGGGATTCACTAGCTTTCATACCCTCATATACATTACCAAACATGAAGTCAATTCTTATATTTACAATTCTTAGAATATTCCTGTGTAAAATAATAAAATAAACTATGTATAAAATCATAATGAACCAAATCTTGAACCTTCATACATTGAATAGCTTTTTTTACCAGACTCAGTTTACATGTGCCAGTTTTGAACCAAATTTTTAAAAACAGAAAATAGTTCCAGGTTTAACACATATTTTATTGCAATATGTGCACAATTAAATAATGCTTTTTGTTGAGCCTGGCATCACCATAAGGCGAGACTTAGGTGTTACTTTTCCATTGTTGGTGACTGCAGCAGCAGCGCCGTGTCAAAATGTGAAAGTTTATGTTAAAGTAAAAAACTAACCAGGCGAGACATTTAACTCCATGGAATACTTGTTTATTTGTTATGCATGAGTACACCACATTCTCTTGATATTTTATCAATTTTATATATAAACATTAAACATGTGCTTTGACATATGTTTTTATAAATAGATCAGGAAATCCCCGACATCTGTTTACCAATTGTGTGTATTCTTATGCCCTTAGTTGTTACGTCACACATCTGCACATTCTATACTGAAGTTATGAAGCTATGAACTAGTGAGTGTAACAATGGTTTACATAGTACAAAATATTAGCTATTGTAAATATTCAGTTTTATCTTAAAGGATATAAATTTGTAACTTTCACAATAATCAGCTTTAAAGTTCCTAAACTTTAAAAGATCTTTAGGAAAAAAAAAACTTTTCTGCAAATTTTCTGACAAAGTGTTTTTGTGAATTTTAAATTGCTTTTCAGAGAAAATCTGTAGGTGGTATCCGAAATATTTTTTCTTCTTTTATTTGATGAAGTATAAAGGTTTACTTGTAGAGGACTGGATTAGTCTTGTTAGTGATTACTGCCAATGTAAAAATTGATGAAAGTCAGCATATAACTATTAAATATATAGTTTGAAAATATTGTTCTTCAGTTCGATGATGATTTTTTTTTCAGTTTTGACAAAATTTTTCACATTTTAATTAATGATATAGAGAAGCAAATTTTGTCCAATATACATGTATGTATTAAACATTGTGTACGCTGTGGTAAAGGTTATGCAAATTAACTAAATAAACATTTCAAGTCTTCAACACATGCACCCTGTAATATAAGCAAAATTGTTCATCTGTTGTAAAAATATAATTTCATTTAGACTCTCTTTCAGATGGTTGAATTACTAAAGTACTTGTACATGTATATTAAGCTTATTCATGGTAATAAGTTAATTTTCAATATACATTGTACTTGCATACACATAAGAAGTTTCAGGTCATCTCCTGACATTTCAATGTAAAAAAAATTGAAATGTTAAATTATATATACCGGTATATAATTACTTGTAAGGTACATTGTTGTTGGTTAAAGTTTTTTTATGTCCCGTCTTCAAGTCAAGATTATCTTCAGAGTTGGTACATTTATTTGTTGTCACAGTATCTATTATTGCCAAGGTTCAATTTTATCATTGGCGTGCAGGGTGGGGATGGGGTTGGGGGTAAAATCCTAGTTTGAGAAAAATGTCAGCTCACTATGTGAAAATCGGTGACTGTCTTTATGTACAAAGAGTTTCTGCAACCATTCCGGAACTGACAGCCTCAATATTGAGTAAAATAATCATAACTGGTATGTAAAACACCATGCCACCCATCCTTCAGTGATTCTATAAAACACTTTTGATAAAGGGTAATGCACAGATGAGTGAGTTAATCCATAAATTTTATTTTCTGTAGATTTGAGCTTACTTGTGTATATTTTATAAATATCTTATGTATTTATATTCAAAGGTTGACCTGTGGCATTAGAGGACACACCTTGATAATTAATTTACCTGGAAGCAAGAAAGGGTCTGAGGTAAGTATAAATATTGTTGAATCTTTTTTTCTGTTTTTGTTATTTATTAATTTATTTATTTTTAATTAGTTTGTTTTATGGAAATCCTGTGATAACTTATATAGACTAATTTGATTATTTATGTCCAAACAAGGGGTTTTGAAACCTTGTTGACAAATAATGTTCTAAACCAAGAATCCATTTTTATTAGGAGTATGTCAGCTGTCTAAGTGGTCTGTCGACAAATTTAAATATTTTTGTTTATAATTGATAGGGTCATTGTCTGTTCATTTTAGAGTTTTGGGTTAAAAGTTTAGATATCTTACACACAAAGTCATTAAATATTCTATAATAATATTATGTCAGCTTACTTGTATACTGTTCAGAAGAGCTCATGACATACTCACTGTTGAGAAAGGCTCATGACATACTCACTTTTGAGAAGGGCTCATGTCATACTCACTGTTGAGAAGGGCTCATGTACTCACTTGTTTGGGAGTCAGTACCAAATGTCTTAGTTTAAGTTTATGGCTTTTTTATGGACAAATAATTGAGTTTTGGGTATTTCTTCCTCTGAAGGATTTGATGGACAAGCTCATCTGATCCTCTGACAAATGTACCTCATTGTCATATTTTCTGTATAAGAAGTATCAAGCATCTCTGGCAGTTTTAAGCTTGTGGAATGAAATGATTGATTAAGACAATTTCAATAACACTTTATATAAATTTACATGTGGTTTGTATTCTAAAAAAAACTTGGAAAAAAATAGACTTTTAAAAACATAACATTCTTTGGTAATTATGAAAGTATTGAATAATTATTTTTTGAACAGGAATGTTTTAGATTTGCCTTGCCTAGTATTCCTCATGCAGTTGATCTTCTCATTGGTGTAAAGGGTCGTGTACAGACAACTCACAGGGAGTTACAGTTTGAAGGAAAGCATCATACACATTCACATCAGCATTCTTCCGAAAAGGTAAGGTGATACAAGTTTGAATAGTTTATTTGTTAAAATTGCTTATATTTTATTTATATTCACTAGTTTAAACGTTTGCAGATTTGATATCAAGATTGATAAATCAATTACCTAAAAATAAAAAATATTAATACATGTTTTACAGTGAATATTATCTTGTAAGTCAAATCATGTGACGCACTTCTGGGTAAGAAAACTAAAGACACGATTAGAAACAATGTCAAGTGACTTCACAAAATAAATATTTATTTGACATTACTAGTGACAGTATCTGTTCTCTGACATGAAAATTCATACCTGTGTAATAAATCAAGGATTTCAAACTCTGTTCTATGATTTAACTTGCTTGGAACACATTGAGATACTAAATCAAGGATTTCAAAGTCTATTTCTGACTCATCTTGCACATTTAGGTACAAAATCAAGAATTTCAAAATATGTTCCCTGACTAAGCTTGCTGGGAACACATTCATATCTGGGTACAAAATCAAGGATTTTAAAATCTTTTGTCTGACTCAGCTTGCTGGGAACACATTCACATCTAGATACAAAATAAAGGATTCCAATGTCTGTTCTCTGATTTAACTTGCTTGGAACACATTCACATTGAAATTATAAATCAAGGATTTTATAAAGTTTGCCCTGGGACTCAGCTGAGAACACACTCACTTCTGGGTACAGAATCAAGGATTTCAATGCCTATTCTATGTCTAACCTTGCTGGGAACACAATTATTTCTGAGATCAAAATCACAGCTTTTAAAGGTGTTCTGCAAAAGTTATATTGCTATTTCTACAGTGTACATAGTGTCAGTTTCAGAATTTCATTTTTAATCTCTAGATACTTGATATACCAGTGGGCTATATAACATATTTTGGCAAGGTTTTTTTTTTTTTTTTTCTTTTTCTCTGAGGCAATTTTATAAAAGACAGTTCTTTTCATGTTCAAATAATTGAAAGCCCTATATATTCTGTGAACTTGATTTTAATTTTTCACTCAGATAGCATAAAACTCCTTATTATTTTCCTGTTACAAGGTAAGCGCTGTAATTAATATTTTGTTGCTAGCAATTTCGATAGAAGTCTTATTTTGTCAATTCTGATGCCAAAACCTTTTTAAATATTTGTGTCTTTAATTTTGATTAATATAATTTTTTGTGTTGCCAAAATAATCACCAGGAGTAAAAAAAAAAAAAAAAAAAAAAAAACTCAATTGGCGACAATGGTGATGCTGAGAACTAGCACCTGTATGATTGATTAAGACAGTTTTTAATAACACTTTATACACATTTACACATGGTTGCTTTTCTATAAAACAGAAAAAATTAGACTTTTCTGTCATGAAGGGAATAATAAAACACTGTCATAATAGTGTTAAAATTTAGAAAGACTGTTAGTGGATATGTTTTTATTCAAAGTTAGTGACTGTTTTACTTTCCAGAAAAATTTGAGAAAACATATTCGTGTATAATGAAGTCACTGCCTTAGTATTTTTAATAGTACTGGATATAAAATTGACCATTATGTTAGAAAATGTAAATTTACTTGTCAAATCTACTTGTAAGAAAATGGAACTAAGTCTTACATTTACTGCCAGATGATTTATACATTGTACATGCATCTTCTACTGTAACAATCACAGTTGCATCATATTATCATAGTGCATCAGTACACAACTGGTGTCCATAGTGATGAATTTATAATAAACAGTGATCACTTTTAAAATCAGCTGTATTATAGAAATAATATACCCAGTATCTTTCTTTCTTTGTAATGTAACATTTCATGTCTAGACTGATGGGAAATGGCCTGTTCTAATGCCAAGAAAATTATTTTTGTTGACATTTAAGCATGTTGATTGGAATTGCTTGAACTTTTGTTTATGTAAATATTTCATTTTGTTAACTGCATGCTTATGTTATTAAGGCAGTGTTGTGATAAATCACTTAAGCTATATACAGACTGGAGACTTTTTATTAACTAGGACTCAGCCAATTCTGATGAAACTGAAACAATACAAAGGACCAAGGAGACATTACAAATTATCTCCCCTGTTACCAGGCAACGGTTTTGTTATACAAGAAAATATAGGCAACAAAATAAATCGAATGGAACATCAAAAACATTTTCGGCTTTAAAACAAGATTGGAAAAGAAATGCGTTACAGGAAAATCTGAGC
Organism: Tegillarca granosa; assembly: GCA_029721355.1. Lineage (NCBI taxonomy): Eukaryota > Metazoa > Mollusca > Bivalvia > Arcoida > Arcidae > Tegillarca > Tegillarca granosa. The sequence goes on from CM056595.1 coordinate 23,888,265, forward strand.
AAGGTTGACAAAACAAATACAGAGCAAGAAGGAGAAACAACAACCAAAAGAGATATAAATAGATCACAAAGTGAAAATAGAATACTAGATGGAAATTCCAGTAAGAATGAAATTTCATTAGAAAATCCTTATGTTGATCATACAGGTAATGAGGAAATTCTGTCTATTTCATCCTTTTCACCCTTTACTCAAGATGTTTTTGATCTTGAAGAAAATCAACAATTTCGCTTTTTATGTTCTCAAAACGAAAAACCAGAAGAAATTTTGGAGGATAATTTGGAAATGAATGCATCTTCAAATGTCCACAGAAACTCAGGAGAAATGCATGAAAAGATAAATAGTGTGAAAAATTACAAAATTTCAAATAATTCAGTATTAAATGAAAATTTCCCTGTATCAGAAAAACGTCCCGAAGGACTTGCAGGAATATGTGAACTTGTAGACATGGTAGTTGAGGATGAGCAGGAATTTCAGAATTCTAATAAACAGATAATAAATATTGAAAATCAGAAGATTCAACATGAATTGTGTAAGGAAAATGAGGCAGAAAATATGAGTGAAAAATTTTGTGTAATTGATTCTAATGATATATTAGATGAACATGATTCTGAGTCGGAGTCAGAGTGGATTATTGATACACAAAGTAAAGAAGATATGGATAATATCACTGAAATACTAGAGAATAAAAATGATGAAATATTGACCAAAGAAAAGCAGAACAGTATGAGTGTTTATGATTTTACAGCAGAGGAGGATGAATCAGAAGTTGAAACTATGTCAGAGGATAAAGAAAAGAAAATATTTGGTAGTGGAAGTAAGAAAAAAAAGAGAGTCCAACAAAACAAGGAAGCACTATTGCCAGCAAAAATCCATAAATCTTCCAAAAAAGGTGACATATACAACGTGAAAGTTGGAAAAGAAGTAAGAAACTTTCTGAAAAATCATGAGAAAATACAAGGAATTTATCTAAACAAAGGAAAACGACAAGTAAAGAAACATTTAGTTGTGCTAAAACGTCAGCACGGGGCTGTTGATACGGGGAGCTGGACACGAGGAGATCACATACTTGACAGAAATAGATACGATGACTGCTTCGAGTTGACAACTGAAGGTAAAGAAAGGAGGGACTTGATAGAAAAGAAACAGGTTCGGAATGAATATGTTGTAAATTGGTACATGTGGTGTCCTGGACATGGAAACTGTAAAAGGAAATGTGGTGGATATGGCAAGTGTGAAAAAGGTAGGAATAAATGGGAAATTCATCTGTACAAAAGAGTTTATTATATGTCTTGGGCAGGAATTGCAGTGATGGTGTTGGATCAGTGTTAAAAGCATTTAGTTAAAGTATTTTATGTATGAAATGTTGAAAAATTTGAATTGTGAAAATGATCATATACCATGAAGGCCTTATTTTTTCAAAAAATTGAATTGAAATTGCACTTGTTTAATATGATTAGTCAAATGCTTACAGATCAGAACACCTCTCGGTGTCTAGGTTTGATTTGATTGGATTAATAGTGTTTTATCCCACAGTCTAGGTTCTTTACTTTATTTCAAGGCAGTCATTTCCAGAATGATTAAGAAAAACAATAGTACCCAGAGAAAACCATGAACTTTTGGCAAGCAACCTGACCAACTTTTTCACACTATTATTTGTCTTTAGTTAGTTATATGGAACATTTGCAATGAAAGTGTCATCAGCACATGCTTTAAGCCATTTTTGAGTAGGAGAGAGAGAGATTTAGAAAGGGAGATAATGGAGTAGAGAACTGAGTTATGGTAATTTACTGTATATTTAAATACTTGAGAGAGAGAGAGAGAGAGAGAGAGAGAGAGAGAGAGAGGGAGAGAGAGCTGGGTAATGGTAGTTGATGTTCTCACTCAAAATTCTGTCACTTATATCAAAGTTCTGGAATGGGTGAGGGAAATGATATACATAAAGGACACTACCAAGCTAAGACAAAGAAAATGATAAATTTTCTCACATTAGGATCTGTCAAGTTTGATTGAGCCTAGGTGGTTAGAGGTGATGTGAACTCTGCCACTCAGGCCACTGTGTTTCAAAAAAAGGAAAAACTGTTTAATGAGAGTGACTGCGAGATGTATGTATGGTTTTGTATGACAAATGTGTTTAAAAATATTTTTTCAGTGATAATTAATCAATTTTCTTGTGGAGTCTGTCACTGATTCCAGAAATTTACTTTCCATTTATAGTTACATTATGGTAATGCACTTGTCCTCTCTTAGGTTGAATTTAGTGTGTAAGCTCTCACAGTCAGTACACTGCAGACAAGCATGCTCCCCCAGTCACATTATCATGGCACCAAGTGAACCAGTCAATACTATGTCTCTTCAATACTGAACACCAGATGCAGGAGCAGTATCTCAAATATGTCTTATATATATGACCTAACTGGAGTTTGATTCCTCTAACTATGGCTTTCAAGTGGTTTAAAGTTGCTAACTTGCTGATCACCATGCCTTTTGTTGTCTTGAATTCATTCCCACACAGACTTGTATGAGAAAGTTTGTCAGTTCAGTTGGCAAAGATGCCTCTTTTTAGGAGGACACTCTGGTTCCTTCCTCCATCCAAAAACTGACTACTGCAAGTTAAGCAAAGGAATCTTGGTTGGTAAAAAACCATTACTTCATTTCATTCCACTCTAAATGATTAAATAAAAATAACCCAGTTATGCTTAATTGAATATTATAAAGTGGCAGTGCACATTAAAATCAAGTAAGCTAAATTTTTTAAGGATCTTGAAAACGGATACATGTAAAATCTTTGGTAAGAGGCAGGAGATGCACATAAAATTGAAGTCAGATTTCATTAGCTGTTTTCTTAAATGATTTTTATATTTGTAGGATGTAGTGGTAAAACGCACAAACAAGATCGTCATAACTGTTCATTAATGGTAAATTTCAAACTTTTTCTTGATGATCTGACAATATGGAGGATTCATATAACAGGTCAGCATGTTCCAGATGACAAGAAATGGGAGCCACCTCCTCCTGAGAACCAGATAATAGGAGAGGAATTAAAAGATGAAATACTGTCTAGAAAAGACACAGCTTCAAGTTCGGAAATTCAAGATTTATTGTTAGAAAAAGATCTCTTATCTCAGAAATATGTCTCCCAGCCTTCAAGAAAAAAATTCAACAGGCTAGTTGCTGATCTTAAAAGAAAAAAAGAAATGAAGCAGATGAAATCTGAGTCAAAAAAATGTTTGAAAGAAAGGGATGATATTTGTGATATGAATAACCATGGTAACAATACAAATACAGTTGTTGGAAGGGATAATGTTTTATTATTAACAGCCCATTCTCAGTCCCAATCTCTTCCTCAAAGACAAAATATAACATTCATTACAAATCCAAATTTAACTAAAAATTCACTCAGCCAAGTTATTCCACTTAGGAGTTCAGGAGCAAATACTGGAGTTACATTTTTACAAGTCGTCAACCCTCAAAACACCCCAAGTGTTATCTATACTGCTAATATTCCACATTGTGAAATTCAAAATATAGATTTAAATACAGAAAATATGAGCAATTCTGGTGCAAGGACTGTTATTTGTCAACAACATTCCATGAATTAAACTCAAAGTAATTATAATACTGTTTCCATGGCAACAGTTTCTAATGATACTTCATAAGTTCGTTATTCAGTAATATTGCACAGCATAGATTTTGCAAAAGGCAAGTTTTAAATGGTATTTGTTTATCACTTGTTTGGACTGTAATCAACAACTGCATAATAATGGCATAGCATTTCCATGGCAACAGTTACTACGGATACTTTATAAGTATGTTATTTAGTGAATTTTGGAAATCATAGAGATAAAACAAGACCAAGTGTTTTATGATGTTTGTTTGTCAACTGTATGAACTGTTAACAACAACTTGACAACAATGATTTACAATTTCCATGGCAACAGTTTTTATTGATACTAAATTCATTAAATGAATTTTGGACAGAACAAAGTTGAAAAGATGGTTAAGATTTTAATAATAATTGTATATCAACTGCATGGACTGTAATGATATACTGCTTCCATGGCAACATTAAGGATACTTCATAAGTTATTTACCAAATCATTGGCAGCAAAAAGTTGAAACAAGATGAAGTTTGATGAAATGTGTTTATAAACAGAATGGACTTTTAACAACAACTGGAAAAAAATGATATACGTGTATGACTTTTAGAACAAATTAATGTTTTTGAGATTCAATGGAAGTAAAACATAGCAAGTACAGAAACTTTTGTAAGTTCAGATACATTGTAAATCAAAATAATGTTTTCAGTTTGAAATTGAAAATTGATTACAAGCATTTATGAAAAATTATCATCCACAGGCATTTATCTTTATCAAAGATTCCATGTATCACTGTTAAGTAGGTAGTTATAGGGGGGGGGGGGGGGGGGGGGCTTAATTTTGGCTGAAAGACTAAGCATAATAATTTTTGCGATCTTAAACAACTCGCAAATTGTTTGCTGGTGTACAAAACTTTTCATGATTTTTATTTTAGTGATTTTAAAACTACTGCCACAATACTGCAAAATTTGCATCCACGAAAATACCATGCTATACCTCTGATAATTGTTTTACTGAAGAATTGTCAATCAGCATTTACTCAAGGGTATCACAACTGAATTGATTTTAATCACAATGTTTATGATATCTGTCATTTTGCCTTTAGATATGCAAATAACAAATATTTCAGAAATAACGCTTGTTTGAAAAAAAAAATGGATAAAATAATTAAAAACATGTCATCCATTTTTTCTCTTTTTTTAAAGTGATTAAAGCTGTTGATTGATTGTGTATACTGAGTCAGTAAAACTGTTGATTGATTGTGTATACTGAGTCAGTGATTGATAAGGAAATTATAACTGATTGAAAGCTCAAGAACAAAGCCATTTTCTGTTATGTGACAGAGCTTGTGGTCTATATCTCTACTGGAGTTATGTTTAGGGATGGTCGATGGTGTTTGCCAATGAAATATGTTCTATTTAAAAAATATTCCCGAGATAATGGGAAAATGTCAAATGATGAGGTCAGAGTAATTAGCCAATGAAATGCATACTTGCCAACCTATTTTAAAAGGAAAAAGTAACAGATAAGATGCAGCAAAGCTACATATGAGTCGGCTTTGCCAACCAGCCGGGGAGAGTGTGGGAGGGGTTTCCCCTCCAGTGCATCTCCCACTGGTGGGAGTCTGGGGGCTTCCCCCAGAAAATTTTGAAAAAAGTTGCAATTTCCTTTATTTATTGTGATTTTAATGACTCGGACTTTGTCTTTGTCTCAGTAATGCCTAACATAATCAAATATGACCCCATGTTGTTCTACCTATGCATGGTTGATATTGCCAACAAACCTTGCAGCTAAGTAACAGCATTCAGTTAACAGACATTTTTTGTGTAAATCAAGAATTCAAATTTTTGGTCTAAAATTGGGACTGTCCTGCTGGAATAGGGACAGTTGACAAATATGGAAATGTGTTGGTTTTTTTGTTTTTTTTTTTTTTTGTTTTTTTTTTAAATATTAGCACCTCATTTTCCCAGGATAACGTCATTCTAATGTAAAAATGTCAATGTGATCCCATATCCAGTAAGATTGATGGCTCTGTACAAGAATTAAAGAAGTCAAGTAAATATATACATGTATGAGAAGATGTATGGCATATCTAATAAGGTATGTAGGTCAAGGGTCAAGGCCACAATGTCAAATATAAAATTTACCGTAGTCCATCTAGGTGATGTTGAGGCCAAGAGAATTTGTATCTCACAGGACAACTGTTTTATTATATTGTCAGTGCTTGTTATATATGTTACATATTGAAGTTATTTTGTTATTTTTAATCATGTTTTTGTTAAAAATTATTATGCATATTTGTAATATTTTTGAAAATAAAATTTTATTTGTAACAAAAAGAATTGTATTGTTTATTTCATAATGACGGTATTTGAACATGGACCAGTATGTTTGTGTTTGATGGAATGTAATGGTTTAAACTTCTTTGCTTAAGTTGTTAAGCAAGTTTGTGTGGTAGTAACCAAAGTTAATTATTTGGACAAGTTATGATAAAAAACCCCTTGTTAATGATTGGACAAGTTTATGTCATAAAGATTTCTTTGTCAGTGAATGGGCAAGTTTGAATATTATATAAAAGACCTTAAAAAGTTAATGATCTGAAACAAAATTGAAGACATATTTAAAAATGTTCATTAAAATATTCTTTTTTATAAAATATAAAGAAGAACAGATTTCAAATTACACTGTAGTCCTTCTATAGGAACCATTTCTATATAAAGAATTCCTTTTTACAAATCCACTTCTGTAAGGTGCTTGACATTTTAACCAAAAGAAGCATCTTTATAAAGACCACCTGTGTATATACCCCGGTAAAATAAATATTTTTTTTGGCCAATTTGAAAGATCAGAATGGGTTGGATTAATGGTATTTTATGAACCAGTCAAGATTCAGGCAGCCTGTTTTAGGATGGTGGAGGAAACCCATGTCCAGAGAGAAAATACTGACCTTTCAAAATGTCAGACTTTCTCTCACTAGAGTAAATTTTGCAAAAACTTACAAGGAAACCCATGTGCATAGAGAAAAACCATTGACCTTTGACAAACAAAATGTCAGACTTTCTCTCACTAGAGTAAATTTTGCAAAAACTTACAAGGAAACCCATGTGCATAGAGAAAAACCATTGACCTTTGACAAACAAAGTGTCAGACTTTCTCTCACTAGAGTAAATTTTGCAAAAACTTACAAGGAAACCCATGTGCATAGAGAAAAACCATTGACCTTTGACAAACAAAATGTCAGACTTTCTCTCACTAGAGTAAATTTTGCAAAAACTTACAAAAAAAACCTATGTGCATAGAGAAAAACCATTGACCTTTGACAAACAAAAATTCAGACTTTCTCTCACTACAGTAAATTTTGTAAGAACTTGCATATCTTTTTAAGACATTGAGTTATCTCTCTTTGTTTATGACTCTTCGTGGAATTGTATACATTTTTTATTTGGAATTAATGACAAATTATAGTAAATATTTAATGATTATCACACGATATTTAAAACTTCAGTTTCTCTGAAAACCAACATAAAGTAATTCTGGGATCATGTATTGATCTAAGGGATTATTTCATGGAAGCTATTAATTTTGATATTATTCTTTAGAGAGACATCAGATGAAACAATTCATTTGACTGCAGTCTGTTAAAAGCACTCCCGATAATCAACTTTTCAGAAAATTAGTCTCAAAATATCATTTCCAAATGAATTAGAAATATTTATACACATGCATCCGTGATATATTAGAAAACATCGGGGTTTTATTATTATTTATTCTATTCAACAGAGAAGAAATGTTATCTACCATACTGTTCATTTGGGATTTGCTATTGTAGAGAGCTTCTTATCACCTAGGACCAATCCTCGATCATCCAGGCCGATCCTAGTTTGAGAAACTTCATCAATTTATTTTTCGTAGGCAAGCGATTTTCTCTGAGAACACTAGTTTCCTCCACCCTTCCAGAACTGACTATCTTGAAAAACATAAAAAAAAATCCTGAGGTATAAAATACCATTATTTCTTTTATTTTACATTCATGTGAGCAATGTTACTGAAGCCTGAAACATCAAATTCATTATTTAGCAACTACTTCTGAATTTACTAAAATCAAGCTAAATGTATATTTTTTTTAGCAACTATTGCTATTAACACTCCAAAATCTAATGACATTTTAGTGGCATACGAACCCAACCCTAGTTTTTACTAACATTACCACAGTCTTATTCTGTAGTTTATAATATGTTGTAGAGGGAAGTAGAAAATTGTCCATTCTGTGAGAGAAGGAATCAGAACAGGTGTGAAAATACTTGGTTCACCTGTATAACTATCCAGGAATTTAATACACCTGTAGAATCTGACTGTATTCAATTAATTATAGCGCATCAACATATTTGACACTTACAAGTGAGAAGTAATAATTAAGCTAGTTAATATATATACACAACAAAGAGTAATGTCTTGGAATTGTTTGGATACTGATCAATTTAAAATATAAGTGACATTATACCTGGTCCCAGTTTCACAATCATTCACTTAATTGATTGTACACTCAACTAAAATTATGGAATATTTCAGTGTCAATTTTGTGTTCACAATTATTGAGTGAACGATTGTGAAAACTGGGGCCTGGTCACCACAGAGCTTTATAACTGATCAACATGCTAGAACTCATAAGGTCATTACAGAACTTTATACCTACCTGGTCAACATGCTAGGACTCTTAAGGTCACCACAGAACTTTATATGTGGCCAGCATGCTAGAACACTTATGATCACCACAGAGCTTGATACCTGGTCAACATACTTTATTTCTTAAGGTCACAACAGAGCTTAATACCTACCTGGTCAACATGCTAGAACTTTTGAGTTCACAACAGAGCTTTGTACCTGCTAGAACTCTTAGGGTCACCACAGAAACACTCCAAGAAAATTTAAAATAAGTAAAAACCTGCACTTAGTATTAACTAATATTTAGTTGTGTTGAGTAATGGTGTTTTACCCCCAAACAAAATTCTTTCAGTTGTAAGATGGTGGTGGAACCTGGAGTGGTCAGAAAAAAACTTAGAGAAATAAACTTAAAAAACTTTCTTAAATTAGGATCTGCTTGAGTGGAATTCAAACCTAGGTATTAGAGGTGTGCTTTAGACCACTCAGCTACTGAGGCCTCCAGCTGATGCTTAGATTAACATGTAAGATAAGTAGAATCAAACAAGAAAATTGTTAATAGATAACAACTATAGTAGTTGAAGCAACTGAGCTCAAATACCACAACATAAATGAGTAGAAGAATGGAGTAGAGTAATGGTGTTTTATGCCCCAGCTAAGATTCTTTCACTTGTATTGAGAGGTATATCTTTAGATGGTGGAGAATCTAGTGTTTCCACAGGCAGACTGACAGGTTTAGATGGTGAAAAAAACTGTGATTTGTAAACTGGTATTTTAGAGCTTTTGACCACCCAAGCCCACACAGCAGGAAGGAATAAAATAAGAAAAAAAATATGTTACATATATAAAAATTGTCTGAAAGATTGCTAATACAATGCAAAATACAGTATTCTAACGACATGTGCACGTAATATAAAGACAAGATGAATAAGGTAATGACATGTCCACATAATGTAATGGTATGTCCACATAACGTTATGACATGTCTACATAACATAATGACATGTCCACATAACGTAATGACATGTTCACATAACGTAATGGCATGTCTGCATAACGTAATGGCATGTCCACATAACATAATGACATGTCCACATAACAAAATGACATGTCCACATAATGTAATGACATAACCACATAACGTAATGTTTTTATCACATCACGTTTTTGTAATTCACACTATAAGGCAGTATCGGCGTTCCATAGTATTCAACTAACAATTTATGTTATGGTACTGCTATGTAACCAACAAAATAATAGTCAAGTGGTATGTTACAGATGTTACAGATGTCTTTTTGATGATGTGAGAAAGTTTGTCAGTTTGCTTAACCAAGGTTTTATTTTCTTTGGGTACTCCAGTTTTCTTAATCATTCTAGAATTGCCTTGAGACAAGTAAAAGAATCTTGCTTGGGATGTAATATTCCATTACCGTACTTCGCTCCATTACTTTGTTCCACACTTCTTTGTCTAATTGCAGAAAACATTTTGTCTGGTTTTGTGATGTCTGTATATTCAAAAATTTGAGTATGATTTACATGATCTGTGTTTAAGTGGCTTGGTAAATATTGTTACATTATTTGCAATTACTGTAGAATTATAAATATTCATTAGACACATGTTTATAGGAAACTATCTTTTACACTAATTTTAATTACAAATGGTATTCTTACATTTGCAATGAATACTGTTAAATCATTAATATTTCTTTATATAATAAAATTTCGTGGTTTTGCAATCTCAAAAAAAAAAAAAAAAATTGTTGGGGAGAAAGTTTCATGAAAGTGAGTTTTATGAAAAAAAAATCCCATTGGGGGTCTAAATTGGTAATAAAAAATTTTCATTGAAATTAAATTTCTTGGTTTTCTCTTATCCACGAAAATAGCAAAATTTGATTGCCGAAAACACATTTGTGACTTTACAATATATATTAAAATTATCTTTTTTTGAACATTTGATTTTTTCATGATTGTTATGACATTTTTATGAACTATGAAAAAAATTGAAAAAATAAAGGTTGAACAAGGTGAGTCACTGCATTTTGGTTTGGGTTATTGGTTTGAAAGTATAATGTCATAAAATACAGTGATTCATTGACCTTTGTTTTATAATGATATTTCCTTTAGATTTGCTGTCATTCATATATGAATACATTTTGAGTAATGATCTCAGATTTCCTAACATTTAACTATCAGATTATCAAATTGTCATGGATTATCATCTCATTGTGTCATGTATTGTGTGAAAGGTCAGAATTCTTACTTTAAGTTTAGAGGATGCTTTATCAAAACTTTGAAAAAAAATTGTTCTATCAATGTCATATCTGTTTTATTGAATCCTCGATCAATTAAGAAAATTATTGTGGCAATGATTTTTAATTTCTATCCTGTTATCAATATATTTTTGTGATTGACAATATAAGAAATAACATTCTATTTGAGTATTTTCGCAGTTCATTCACTTTGCTGTCCCTGTTTCTAATTTTTAATACCAATTGAATCAATGTTTCTCTGATTCAGAGTATAACTCAGTCTTAACAGTATGTTGTTATTTGTGTTTGAATTCATTCTGAAGGTTTCTTGCGTAAAAATTGGGGTCTGGATTTTTCATAATACTTAGATCCTTATTCTTAATTTTGTCTGATAATTCTGAATTTATTTTGAACTACCCGGTAGTTAAAATTTTATTTAGAAAAATTAGGAATTTCTGGAAAATTCTTATTTTTCATAAAACTTGAATAGGGCAACCATTTATTTAATTCAGGAAAATTTTTAGAACTTTTGACCAAGAAGATAAATTGTCTGATTTGGTCTGAAATTTCAGTTAGACATACATACTGATTTACTTTGTAATTATTATTGGATTTGAAACTAAAAAACATCATTTGGTATATTTAGTATTAAAAAAGTACAAGTTTCATTATAATTTAATTGAGCCTTTTAGTTTTAATTACAGATTAACAGTTTAGGCAAAATATGTCTAGTATTTAAACAATTTCAGACTTGACGTTGAATCAAGATGAAGAAGAATCTTTGATGATAACATAAATGTTTTTTACTTATCCGTCATCAGTCCTGACATTGTCCTGATCATTTCAATAAAATAGCCATTAATAGTTTTTTATATAGTATTGTTACTAACCCACAGACAGACACTTTCCTTACTTTGATTCATCACACATATATAAAGTCGCTTGTTGTGGTAATTCTTTTTAAGATTATGGCAAATTTTACAACAATGTGGGTTTTTAATAACAGTCTGTGATTTATTTCAATTCCGTTTGTGTCTGCTAGGTTCTGATAAATGTTACCTAAATTCATTTGCTTCAACTGGTTGGCTTTCTTTTAAGTTCCCATTAGAAAGATATTATATTGCTTCAAAGAAGGCCTTTTTTATTATGCAAGTCATTTAAATTCTGTGACATCTATTTTTTTTTTTTTTGACAGATATCTATCAATGAGTGTTTGCTAAGTGATTTTTTTCTTTTAAACACACCAACCAAGTACCTTTTTCATTTTTAGGTATTTTAAAAAACGACAAGGTTAATTTTTTTATTTTTACTCTATGTGTCTCTGTGATTGTGACAATGATTGATGCAAAATTTTAATAGAAAATCCAATAATCTTGAATTAGGTTCAGTAATTTTCACTTACTTGAGTCTAGTCTTAACTGACAACTGACGGTACCTGTGCAAGCTACTTTCACTGCCATTTTAGGCTAAATCATCCTGAGTACATACATGTATCACTTGTATATATTTAAATTAATTTCAAACAGAGCTTGCAAACATGCAAACACATCAGAAAGGTACAGCTCACACTAATTATGTGGGACTGTGCTTTAAAATATAAATGGCAATGGCTTCAAGCTGAGGTAGGGGCAAGATGTATTTGGACAAAAATGAGGTATCCGAGTTCGAAGCGGAAATGTTAACCCATACAAAAATATCAATCAATAACACGTTGTTACCACTATCAACAATACATCAACTTACAGAAGAAAAATATAAAGTGGTTCCAGCTGGTGGCCAACCCTCGATGTTCCTGTACTTGAGTGGGGACATTTCCCTGTCATTAGCTTAACATATCCACAATGATATGATGCACCTACAGGTTCACAAAACTCAAATTCGCTGCTGTCATCACGATCATCATTTATGACGTTTTTGATCTAAAGACTAATTCTACATATTTAACAACTTTCACATTTTTAATAAAGAAAACAAATGACACCGTTTACCTCAAGTTAGACAAATATGGCAGCAGACTGAATATTTGACCTAGTTGTCAGCAGTTTCTAAGGGGTAATGACGTATGACTAGGGCGTATGCTGTCAAAAAATTTCGTCTATGAGAGATCATAGACGTAAAAAATTTACAATGCTTGACTGTTTAAAAATTTAATTTATATGAATATATATAAATTTTATATATATATTATATTATAATTATGTTATTTCATACCAGTAATTGTATATAGACTATGATTTTTAACAAATTGTTTGCAATGATATTTTCAGTTTACAGCTATATTGCCAGTTTCGTAATTTGATTAGCAATTTTATCAAGTAAACACATATGTACTGGCATTAGAACTTAATTCTAATAGTTCTGATACCAAATAAAAAGTTGTTAACTTGAATCAAAGGAGAGAATTTTAGATTTTGTTCTGTTTGAAGATCATCATGATTATATAAAAACATATTTGATTAGAAGTATTTACATCAAATAATGTCATTTAGAGAAATTTAATTGGTTAAAATTGGCACATTGTGGGTTGTAATGAAGCCCAAAGAACCTGAAATTGATATATTATCCCTTTTTTGTAATAGGTTTGATACATGTTAATGTAATAGGCATAACCTATTTTTATAATAGAATTAAATATGATCCTTAGTGTTTAAATCTTCCCACATTAAATTTTTGACCTGCTTTCAGTTTCTTTTACTTCTTTCCTCAAGTGAACAAAACTATAAACTCATTTTGTTGTTAGCACCAGGATCAAAATTCACATGTTGAACTGAATTAGCCAAATTTTTAAAGTTATTACTTTGCTTTTGAAATTGTGATTTTGGACACGGACCAGTATGTTTGAGTTTGAGCTCAACCTACCAAGTGTTTAAGGCTTTTGACCATCTAGATTAGCAGATGAGTTTGGCTTATCATTTCACATTGGCTCTATTAATCAGTTCTATCATAATCATAATTTTAGTGTGTTAAAACTAACATCCTACCATCATTGATATACAATAATAAAAACCAAGCAAAAGTTGTTGTAGTGACCACCTTTTTGAGAATAAGAAACTAAAACATTCTGCATCTAAAACTTTTTTTTACCTTTTTCTGGGGCCAAACCTCAACACCTTGCTAGCCTCCTTTTTTTAAGTTTTTCCTGTAACCCAACCAAGGGCCCATACCATGGCACTTGGCTTATCTCCTTGTTCTCCTGTTACCCATTAAATCTGGTGCCCAAACCATAACCTAGCTAAACTTTTTTTCTTCTGTTACCCATTAGTGAACCTGGTGCCAAAACCATAACACCTGGCTAAACTCTTTTTTCTTCTGTTACCTATTAGTGAACCTATAGTGTCCCAACCATGACACCTTGCTAAACTTCTTCTTCTACCATTACCCTTTAGTAGGTTATACTGGTGTCCCAACCATGTCACCTGGTTAACATCCTTTTTTTCTGTTACCCATTAGCAGAAGAACCTGGTGACTAAACCATGGAACCTGGTTAACTTCCTTATTCTTCTTTCAATAAGCATGTGAACCCATTGTTCCAACTATGGCACCTGGCTATTGTTTCCCTCTTTTATCTACTGTTATGTTCTATGTGTTTTGTCGAAAATTAATTGTTTAAGAAGACGTTTTTAATTTGTTTCAGAATCATGTACCTCATCCACCCAATGATCATGGTGACCACTTTATTAGAGTTCATGAAGGACAACAGCATGGACATAATCATGGTCATCATCCAACACATGTTTGTTCACACCATGAACATGCACATGGAAGTAAGTGGATCTTTTATATCAACATTTTTTTATACAAGTGGGCCAACTTTCACCTATCTTTTTAACAGTTCATGTTATAATTTTGGCTCTTTTTTAAAAACCATGACCTAAATTTATTTAACACCTGGGTCTAGCTGGCCCTACAAGCCCCAGTTCTAATGCTTAACTAACTAATAGGCCAATGAGCTTCTTATTAAGCTCAAACTTTAAACTTTAAAATTTGAGAAACACTGTAGTGCCAAGATAATGTGACTTTGGGAGAGGTATGATTGTCTGTGGCATACTGACTCTGTGAGTTGGCAAATTAAAAACACCATAAGTGTGAGCTAATAAACAACATCACAGGCATACACAAACATGTTCTTAGTTAAATCCTTAGAGATTGATAAACTTGCTTTTATCACAAATGTCCAAAAAATTGAAGATGTGACATTAAACAACATTACAGTCAACCAACCAACAAACATTTTTGTGTTCACTTCATAACACTTAAATGGTGTTAAAAATTTGATTGAAACTTCTATAAATGATTGTCATATCTACAGAATTTGCACAGCACAATCCTTTGAGGTCCAGGTCAAAGGTCAAGGACATATCATGCAGAAAACTAAAATATTGAGTTTTGTTGACATTTATTTATCCATTTAATACTTCTTAAACTGTATGTAGATTTTTTAATTAAACTTGCCTTGAATTTTATTTAGTCTGAGATATTTGTGCAGAGCCTAATACATGAAGGTTACAGAAGAAAACTACAATTTAAAGTTTCTGTTGTAAAATTTAATGTAAATTTTATAACTCTAAAATAGTATGAAGAATTTTAATCAAACTTGAATGAATGGTTAAGATGAGCATAGGTGAAGGTTTTAGGGACATAGTGATTTACAGATACCAGAGTTAAACTTCTTCTTTCTTGCACAGCAAAACATAAGACAGTCCATTTATTACTTTTATATAATGCACAATGAAACAAAAAGGTTTTTGGCCTATAACAGAACAATTTTGGAGCTCCTTTTTGAACATATTTTTCATTTGGCTTACCAGTATATCATGACTTATAAATGTTTTTTTCACTTTTTCATCATAACTCTGAAGCTACTTTAAGTTAATTAATTGTTGGAGTTTGTGAGGGGTGGGGTAGTAGAAAGTGTTTTCCTCATGTCTTGTTTCTGATAAACAATCATTAATTCATTGATCTTATTTTAACAGGTAAAGTTGATGCCACAAAGGTGGCCTATAGAGCCAGGGAGTCACCGTATCCACTTATAACGGTAGATGAAGCTCTTAAGATAGTACTAGATCACGCAAATCAACTTGGTACAGAACAGGTCAATTTTAGAAGTAAGTTTTTACTTTATGCATATTCTAACAAGCGCTCAATAGCTCTGAATGCATTTTACATAAAATTTGACACTTCAGGTTTATAATAAGATAACAAAGAAATTTCAAAGGAATTAAATAATTATTAAGTGTCACCCATATTGTATTTTGTAAAACTGTTGTAAATCGTGAAATTTTCATGATAGTTTTCATGTTAATTCAAGAGTAAAGCAAGACACGGAAATAAAACTATCGCTAATATAAAAAGTCAACATTATTTTTCTGGAGGTCACCAGATTACTTGGAATTAAAAGTATGCAAATAGATGTCTATTTTGTCTTTAGCCAACATTATCTGATGTGAAAATTTACTGATGAGAAATGAATTTCTGAAATGTGCACATCTGGCACATCAAAATTTAACTGGTTTTTGTGTTATATATACTACCCCTGAGCGGGTACCACTGCTGGTGGAGTAAAACTCCCAGAGGGTATCCATAACTCAGTAGGCAGTACTTTGTGCTGTCAGAAAATGTACCATTTAGCAAAATTTTCAGCCAACTAAAATTTGAAATTTATTTAAAACTAAGGTTTGTTCCCTCATGCAAAGCATTCCTTAGCTGGATTTGGATATATACAATTTTGGAACTTTACATTCATTATTTTCAACTGTTTGGCTTATTTTTTTTATCTATCAAACTTTTCGGTTTTAGTGTCACTGATGAGGAATGGAATTCCGAAATGTGCACATCTGACACATCAAAATTTAACTGGTATTTGTGTTATATATTTACAGTATGTAAACAGTATATGAATGGTTGTTAGGAGAAAAAAGTGTATTGCCCTGTTTATTGTTTTGAATTTTCAAACATTAATCTTAGTGCCCTTAATGCGTAGCAATCTCAAAAAAGGTTACTTACTTCATGATGAAGAGGCAGAAAATTATACTGTATAATCACAAATGTCCTTAGGGTGGATGAAGTTTCAATTTTTCATCTATTAGTAAATTTCACAAAAAGTTTCAATTGAATATATTTTTATGAAACACACATCTCTGTAAAATTTACACCCAACAATTTTTTTTTTTTTTTTTTTTTTAAATTACAAAAACACAAAATTTTAATTCCATAAACACTATTGTTTTTATAGCTTTATTTGGTGGTGGTTTTGTTATTTTGTTTGTTTTTTTTTTTTTTTTGAGTTAAGCCTGACAATAAGTTATATTTAATAATTATGTCTGCCAATCAGCAGACATCTTGTTGTTACTCTTGATCTTTATTATTATTATTATTTTTATTATTATTATTCCTCCTCGTTTCTGACAGATTTTTTTCACAGACAACTCCTCCTACATTTCTTATCTGATCAGGTTGAATTTTGTCAACTGGTAGGGATTGACCATAGAGGGTCACTTCCTCACGTTTTTTTGAAAGTCGGAAGGACTTCAGAGAAATCTGGTTAAAACACAGAAATCCAGATAATTCTTTCTAGAGAGTTCTTTCTTTCTTTCTTGGAATTTCTTCTGCTATTTGGAGCACCACTTTAGAGAACTGATACGCAGACATATACTTGCTCGCAAGTATACATTCTAGTTTGAGAAACTTGAGTACTTGATGCAATTTGTGTAGAACATTAAAGTGAAAAATAAATACCACAACTCCAAGCAGGCATTTTAGCAATGACTTTAGTGGACGTTTGAGCAACTGATTTTAAATTTTATCTTTAATCTGTGATAGGCTTTTGAGCAAAAATTAGAATGATAAAATCCAATAAAAGTCCATAGCACTACATTTCCGAAACCTTAAATTTGATGGAATTTACATACATATGTTCTAGCCTGATTCTATTTGGTAAATCATATGCAAGGCTATTAGTAATATAAATAAATAAATAAATAAATGAATGAATGAATGAATGAATGAATGAATGAATGAATGAACGAATGAATGGAGTGATGGATGAATAAATAAATAAAATAGGAAGAACTGTTAGACAATATTGCCCTAAAATGTCCAATGCTAGATAAAATATATTGTTTCAACACCATCTTTAAAATAGAATTTTCTCTAAATTTGACATTTTTAAACGACCAAATACTTTGCATTAGTGCTGGATAAAACTAAATCTGTGACCACTCTTTTTTAATCAAATATGTTCTTTCTTAATGGTGTTCATTTAAAGGCTACACATATTTATATAAATTTTATTTAGAAAGTCTTGGAAGATTTCTGGCAGAAGATGTATATGCCCATGATCCTTTGCCTCCATTTCCTGCTTCCATTAAAGATGGCTATGCTGTAATTGGTAAGTGTATTTTTTTTTACACAAAGATGTGGTATTTTTTCTTCTTCAATGCTTTTGTTAGAGACCAATATATATTGTGATTTTTAACAGAAATTATAAAATTATGAACACTCAATCTATGATCTGCTTTGGTTTATTAAGTGCCTTTGTGGATCAGTGGTTGTGTGACTGTCTCAATGGTTGGAATTTATGAGTTCAAACCCCAGCTTGGTAAAACATTAGACTTAAAAACTAAAAATTTGTGTTACTGCTTCTTTGCCTGGTGCTTGGCATTACAGGGACAGAGTATTAACTGGGTTACCAAGTATCAGGATAATGTGACTGGGGGAGTGGCATGCTTGTCTGGCGAGCTAGTACCTCAACAAAACAGTCTTCTGAGTGTTCACTAGTATAAGACAAAACATAATGTATACTTGCACATCTTGGGCATACATGACCTTGAAGACCTAAAAGATACTCTCATCACAATGAGCAGAAAATTTGCTGATGTGGGGTTAAACAACATTACAACTGATGCTCTGCACACTTGCACATCTTGGGTATACATGGACTTGAAGACCTTAAAGATACTCTTATCACAATGAGCAGAAAATTTGCTGATGTGGGGTTAAACAACACTACAACTGATGCTCTGCACACTTGCACATCTCTGGCATACATGAACTTGAAGACCTTAAAGTTACTCTCATCACAATGAGCAGGAAATTTGCTGATGTGGGGTTAAACAACATTACAACTGATGCTCTGCACACTTGCACATCTTGGGCATATATGGACTTGAAGACCTTAAAGATACTCTCATCACAATGAGCAGAAAATTTGCTGATGTGAGGTTAAACAATATCAACAACCGATGCTCTGCTGTTATTGGGTATATCTTCATATATCCACTCGTTGCCATGGTAAATGTAATTGTGTGGAAGGAAGATTTGTTGCAGGCCATTGTCGTAGTTCATGGGTCAAAATACACTCAGTTGACTTATGATGTTAGAATGAATGATATTTTGACATCATTCCTTATTTTCAGATACTAATAAACCTACTTTTAACCAAGTATCATAAAACAAAATATAAATACACTATTTGACCACACACATAAA
Source organism: Tegillarca granosa (assembly GCA_029721355.1). NCBI lineage: Eukaryota > Metazoa > Mollusca > Bivalvia > Arcoida > Arcidae > Tegillarca > Tegillarca granosa. Next base: position 23,907,256 of record CM056595.1, read on the forward strand.
AAAATATTATTTTTGAACTAGTAGAAAAACTCATCACAGATTCTCCTCTCGTAATTATATGTGACTGACAGTTATGACAATGCTTCCCTAACCTTATTACCGTTAAACCAAGCATGAAAAACATAGCTGAATTACTTCAAGTACTGCCTTTGAAGAATTACGTTGGTGAGAAAATGTTGAATGATTGTTATGAGTTTGTAAAAAAAATATATTGTTTCCATTTTTGAATTCTTTTTTTTGGTTTGCTTGTTTTTTTTGTTTTTGTGTGATGGTATGATGAATGATAAGATTAAATAATGATAGGGTGAACAGAACTCTCTCTCTCTCTCTCTCTCTCCTCTCTCTCTCTCTCTCTCTCTCTCTCTCTCTCTCTCTCCTTTACTTTTGTTTTTTGCATAACAAAGTAAAATGTTGTATAACCTGATATAGCAACCACCTCTCTGTTAACACCACCTCTCTTTTAAGAGCAGTGATTTATGTAAGACTTCATTGCTTAATATTTCCAACAGTAATGAACTCTATAAGAAGACCACCTTTCTATTAATTATGTGTTTAAGGTCTCATTGTTGGTCTTGATTTACAGGTTTTTATAATTTTACCAAGACACTCAGGCCAAATACAAGGTCATGTTTTAATTCAAGAAAGTATATACCATGAAAAAATTATAATAATAATTATAATAATAATAAAAATAAAAATAAAAGTAAAATTTTTTTGAAGTATTTGAAAGCATTTAGGAGTTTTAGCCCCTTAAATGAGCCCCTTGAGTGAAATAATCTAGGCTTTTTATTCCTGCCAATCTGCCGCCCTGAGACTTAAAACATTTCAGTCAGACTTTTTCAATTTTTTTTAAAAGGAAATACTAAAATACAATATTTTAACTAGATAGAATTTCAGACTAAGGCATAAGGACAGTATTAACTGCCAAGTCATGATACTTTTATCTCTATCAAGAGGGCAGTTCATACATCGTGAAAGAATTAAACCTTTATGGGCATTACAACCAGGATGGCCACAATAAGTTGGTTCACATTTTTGTTGAGTGAACTGACAGTCTTCCTCTTTGCATGTGCACTCAGGGCAATGTGCAGGGACAGTTCTTTAGTGTGCCATGCCTGCCATGACACAGGGCATCAGTTTTAAAAGTTTCATCCAAAGGACCCCATGACTTTCATTTCTAATTGCCAAGTGCTTGGTGAAAGAACGTTCACTACCTATTTTTCAGTCTTGGTCAGACCCCACCAGGGTTCGAACCCTGACCTCCCACATATGAAACAAGCACTCTACCAACTGAGCTACCTTAGTGGTACAACCAACAAGGAAGTGAGAGAAGCGTTGATGTATAAGCCATCACTTCAGAGCATGTGACTATCAAAATAGGATCTATTTTGTTAAAGTAATAATGTAGCATAACTTAAGTTTTAGTCATAGAGAAAGAAAATCCTCATTCATTATAAACATCATTAATAGATATAAAAATGAAACCATTTAAAATAGTTATTTTGTGTTGAATTTTTTTTTTTACTAAAGAAATGATTCATTTTAATATACTATATATTAACTGTTATTTTAAGAAATAAATTGTTTGAGGGCATAAATATATAATATATATAGTAATAATTTTTAGAATATATTTTTGGAAACTATTAACTGCAGAGGAAAATTAATTTACCTTTGAAGTAAATTAGCTTACATTTATATGTAGAACAAAGCATTCTCTTTTCATTTGTCATTTTGTAATAATTTTCTAAATAAAATTCATTAATACAACATATAGTGCAAAATTAATCAAAATTACAATGAAACACCCAATTAATGAGGTTTAAAATAAAATCCTAAATAATGGTGTTTTAAAGACTCTTTGACCACTTTGCACCTGAGGTGTACAAAAAACCTGTATATTAGGACCAGTTGATTTTGAAGGCAGACTTTGTTGATTATGTTTGGTGCAAGGTGGTCTTTATATGCAGGGTTTACTGTAACCAATTGTGAAATATGGAAATAATTTTTTCTTAATTTGAAAAAAAAATTATATCTGACATTTCCTGTGTGATTTTTTAAAAAAAATATTTAAAATATTTAAATTGAAATTAAAAATTAAAAAAAATTTGCATAAATGTTAAAAAAAATGTTGTAAATTCACTCCTTTAAAAAAAAAGAAAGAAAAAAAAGGGGAGATATATATATGTATATATATATATATATATATAATATATATATATATATATATTAATATATATATATAATTATATATACATACATACATACATACATACATACATGTAGATATGATTTAAGTCACACATTTTTATCTTGTTGTTTTTGAAATCCGATGATCTTTGTAAAGATGAGTTTTTTTTGACTGATTTCTACATGACTATATTTTTTCAGCTGCTGATGGTAGTGGTAATAGATTGGTTGCTGGGGATTCTACTGCTGGTTCTGTGGTGAGTAAAGTTTACCGAGTTCTACCGCAATTATTCCACACATGTAACCACCAGGGGAGTTAACATCAATAACTGTCAGTGCTGTTAAACATAGGTGTTATTTAACATTATAACTGAATACAAATACAACATCAATGCATTTTTTTCCAGTTATTTTATTATCTTATGACTGTTTGACACTTAATTATTGGTAAAACATCAAAGAGCCGGGGAGACGAGATGATTAACATCTGTTTAAGATGGTATGGGCAGTTATGTGGGTAATATCACCTATATTGTTTGTGGTTTTTAGCCTTTTTATTTATTTATTTACTTACATAACAATATGAGATGCTTAGAGGTTCAACAAGGTTAAAAAATTCATAAATTCCCACCACCACCACCACCCCCCCCCCCCCCCCCCCCCCCCCCCCCCAAGATTCTTTCACTGATATAAAGAAGCTCA
>CM056595.1:23910247-23935247 GCA_029721355.1 Tegillarca granosa
AGTGTGCACACCATTTTCCATGTTATGACTCAATAAACTTGTTAAAATCACAAGTTATCCCTTATAATTTATTTTCAAACACTTAAAACTGAAACATAAAACAATGTTTTGTTTTATTTTTCTTGATTTTTTTAACTGAAAAAGATTTCTCCGCGTTGGAACACATGTATTTATCAACAAACAATTTTAGCCAATGGAATGAAAAGAGTCATACGTCACGCCATTCACTTTTAGCGTTGCTATGGTTGCGTTGTTTTATTGGAGTATAACATGAAAAACGAGCACGTGCATTTACGTTGTGTTTGTATTGCAGTGTGATATAACAGAATTTACCAGTTAAATTATAAACAGTTTGTAATGTTTCCTGACGTAGACATTCTCATTAAAGAGCACTATTTGTATACTACAATTCCATGCATATTGTAAGAACTCTATCCAATCAATCAGTGTTATTCCATTGGGACCAATTATATTTTGAATCTAGTTTGTGTTTGGAAAAAAAAACGTATATCTGAAATACTTTTAAAAAAAGCACTTTCAAGAGAGTTTGGCTTTCGCATATATGATAAGGTTAATTTTTTTCTTGCATGACAATGCTTACGTGCGTTATTCATTGCTCGCAAAGTTTTGGCATTCATATTGACACGAACATCATTTTAAATACAGTTTAATTGTTAATTAAACATCCAATGTGCATAATAAAAATGTTTATTCTAGATGTTATACACACATTTTTAAACAAAATTTTCATTGGACCCTGACTCAGTAAAATCTCTGTTTTACGCTCGCGTATTATTTGGGTTACGAATACGCAATGTATTCTTACATCAGTACATGTCATTTTCCGTCATAATTTTTTTATTGCATTAATTTATTGTTGCATTTTTTTTTTTTTTTTTTTAAATTATAATGCATATTGATTTACATTGTGCAAATGCCATGCATACGAGTGTGAAATGATGGAGTTAACGCCACAATCAAATTATTTAAACTTACACCGAAATGGTTAGAAGTGAGATGAGGAGAAAACTGGAGTACCTAGAAAAACATCGACTTTTGGCAAGCGAACTGACAAACTTTCTCACACATTTCATGAGTGGGTTGTAAAACTAGGCGGTGGGAGGCAATATCAATAATCTTGACCTACTTCATGATATTGACACAGGAAATATATATATTAGAATCTATTAATAGGCAAACGATATTTAAATTTGTCTGATTGTTGATTTATAGTAGGTTGGTGTTTAGCCCTTTTTGGGGGCGTTGTATTTATATTTTACGTGCCTGGCATGACTACTGATAGACTAGCTAACATCAACAATATAATTTTAACACCGCATCTTGTGATACTTACATTCTGGATGATTCATTATAATTACTTTTTTAAAAATAAGTTTTTGAATCATGCACGACAATGATATAGAATGAGACTTGTTCAAAGCTGGCCCAACAGGACTTGTGTTGCTTACCTGGCACTAAATTTTCGTTTTATTTCACCATAACAGAGTTCGGAATTTTTACCTTCACTACTGCGGTAGCTAAGTTGGTGTAGAGTGTTCGCTCTGTAAGTGGGAGGTCGTGGGTTTGAACCCCGACCGACTCTGATCCAAGACTTGAAAGTGGGTAGTGACTGTTCTTTTGCCAAGCCCTCGGCATTATGAAATGAAAGTCACGGTTCCTTCGGATGGAAACTTAAAATAAAAGAGGTTCCGTGTCATGGCAGGCGTGGGGCACGATAAAGAAACTTGTTGGGAAATGCCATCAGCGCAACGCACATGCAATATTCCTGCACTTTCGCCTATAGGTGGCGACGTCTCGATATAAGTGAAACATTCTTCACAGGGACGTTAAACGCCATTACTCGACTCACTCCTATTTCATTCAATCTTTTTTTTTTTTAAATATTCAATTGTTCTTGGATAGAAGAAATTTAAAATACAGAGCTAAAAATAACCCCTTATTAGCATACATAGATTAAAAAATTGAAAGATTTTTAATTTGAAACATACATGACATAAATTTAAATTTGTATAAGCTCATTTAATATTTTTGTTTTTCAGTTAAATTAAAATTAAGTAAAAAACGAGATTGGAAATATCATGGAGATGTTCAGAAAACCGTTAATTAGGAACTACAGACAGAAATGCTTCAATAAAAATTCTATAATTTAGTTAATTTGTTTGAAAAATAAATTGAGTAAAAGTACCACACATTGCTTTTATTACATTTTAATTAACATGTTTTGAATCTTTTATTTTTTTTTTTTTGAATTTAACAGAAAACATATCGTTTAAAACAAGTAAGTATGTATGTTTATTTTTAACTTGTGGGAAATGAAAACTAAACCTCTCTACGCCTCCCGTTATTATAATGAAGAACCTACATTAAACACTATTTTTCTTTTGGGTTTGTTTAAAAAATTTTTTTCACACAGTGTTTAACTGTTACAGTAATAAGTCCGCCTGTCATAGAGTTAATTAAATAGCCTCGGATATCCTTTTAATAGAGTCAAGCCTTTCCCCTAGAGAACTAATACAAAAATAATTAATAATTTAAAACCAACAAAATAAATATTGTAATTTTTCTACTTTGTTTTTGACATCAAATAGAGGAAGTTTTTGATAATTAATTTTATTTATTTATTAGAATTTGTTTTGAGTATGGCTTGTCATTATAGCGATTTAATAAAATAAAAATTAATATTTATTAATCAATTCGATATGCTTAATAAAAACTTTTTATTCTGAATTCTTATGCAAACATTTTAAAGCAAATTTTAATAGGGCCCCGACCTTGGTAAAATTTCTGTTTTACAGTCCGAGTTTAGATATCGGATGCTATTTGGGTTACGAATACAAAATGTATTGTTACATCGGTACTTGATTGATTTAATGGGGTTTTACGTCCCAGTCAAGAACATTTCATTTATATCGATACGTCACCAACTATAGGTGGCAGGAATTAATATTTTTACCTAGGGCAACGTGCGAGCACTCTAACTATCCCACAATTATGTAATCAGTAGTTCCAATGCGTTTTATCGTTTACCTGACCAATTTGCCTTTTTTGTCAAATGTTTCTATTGCTTTATGTCTATTATTGCATTGGTTGTTTCAATTAAATTTTCAGTTTCACATAAAATTTGTTGTCTTCTGTTGCAGGATTTTCTTTCCGGGTTGTCTTTTATAAACCGAGTAACATTGTCGTTAACGTTCTTTTTACGCACAAGTAAACATTTAAACATCAGTGACATGCGCCAACAGATCTAAAAGTTTCTCACCACATAGGTTTTAACCCCATCCGGTGAGATTCTAGTGTGAGAAAGTATCATGTTCGTTTGCCGAAGATCGGTGGTGGTTTTTTTTCCAGGGAACTCTAGTTTTCTCCTTTATTTCAGAACTAACAACTTCGATAAAAATGAAAAAAAAAAAAAAAAAAAATCCTGATTACATCGTAAAACAAGATAACTTTACTCCACATACTCCATCCCATCTGCTAATTATAACTAATACAATGGCAAGAAAAATCAAATATTGGTTTGTTTTAGTCAACTTTTATCTTGTGCACAGTGATGTCACACTGACAAACGATAGCAAACTAAATCACTGTAAAAAAAAGACAATATTTTAGGTTAGTAGAAACAATATTTTATTCAACAATAATAATACATGTACATGTATATAATACATTGAAATGTATAGAAAATAGGATTCTGGAACAAGAGTTAAACTATTACCAATCTCCTTCTAAATAAGTACAATAATTATGGAAGCAACTTTTAACTAATAATAATAATAATAATAATAATAATAATAATAATAATAATAATAATAATAATAATAATGAATTAAATTATAAATTGAACAATGTTTTAGTGGGTGTGTACAATTACATGATAATCACACAATAAGGAAAATAAGTATCAAGTCAATAAAACATGTTAAGTTGATATATTAAAAGTATTAATTAATTTTAAAGAAGACTTTCAAAAGATTATCAATGCTGCTTGATTCGAGAATAAATTATGTGTTAAGTGGATTTCTCAAAAAAAAAAAAAAAAAAAAAAAAAAAAAAAAAAAAAAAAAAAAAAAAAAAAAAAAAAAAAACTCAGGGAACTCTATAATATAAAAACACTTTTAAAAGATCAAAATGTCCATACATTTACACATTTACAGCGGGTACCACTGATTTTTTAAAAATTATTGTAAAATTAACTTGGTTTTGAAAACAAAAATTAAGTTTCATATACAAAAAAAGTAATCTGCTAAAAATCTAAGCAAATAATTTGCGTCTCGATCCAGCGTTAATGTTAAAAACGTCTTAGTTTTTAGAACTTTTACTTTACGATGAAGACGGTATTAATGACTTTTCAGTATTTAACTACTAATTTTAACTCATGCATATCTTTCCTAATGATCGACATTTTTTTTAAAGTTTGTAAAGTGCAAAAGTTTTTATACAATTTCATTCCGATAAAAATTCGTTCAATGACATGATATACATGCACTATAATACGGATGTAGTTGGTCATAACGTTAGCCTGATAATAGCTTTGCACAAATTGATCTTAAGCTTAACTTACAACGATACTTGATATTTAAATTAAAAAACAAAATGTTTTTGGTTAAATAATAAATATGAATCAGATTTGAACTAAACAAACAGAAAACTATATCGGTACCAGTTCATGTACTTTCTCCGACATTCCCGTCAATTCCAGCTACTATTATACCATAGTCACAAGTATAGATGTCTAGCATGTTTCGGAATATGAACTTAGAATTATTCAAAATGCATACAAAAATGTTTTCCTGTGACATGAATTTTGCTATTTACAAAATAACAACTTGAACACATGTACTTCTGGTTTTCATGCTATATATTATTGTTGGATAAAATTTATTTTATTTTATTTTATTTTATTTTATTTTATTTTATTTTATTTTATTTTATTTTATAATTTTATTTCGAAAATCCTGATATTGTAGACGCTAAACAATAGGCCTTCAGAATATTACGTCACAAGAAAGTGCAAGTTATTGATATTAACATATTTTTTAATTTCATCACGAAATTGATCTTTAAAAGTGTGTAGTAATTGTTACAAAGCTTTACGGTGTTGAGTAATTGTATTCGAGTAAATAATTTCATTACTTGTCATAAACCCGCTTCGAATTACCGTTATCCATCTCATAACGCCCTTTTTCATAATTTTGATAATCTGTATTTTTTTTCACGCCTTTGATAATGATCTCATTTTGATTCAGTGTTAATAAAATGCTTTAAATGATTAAAAATAATAAGGAAGTTTACCTCCCCTTGTCTCTAATTACTACTAGTTCCCGTGACGCCCTACAAATGACTTATTTTACAACTTCAACCAAAATGAGGTCAGTTAATAAAACCATTTGCCAGTCATGTTGTTAAAGACATTACATTTGCTAATTGAATTGTAGAAAGGAATTGTGGACCGTTTTCCCTATAAAATTTCATATTTTGTCATAATTATAACGATTTCTTTATTTTTTACAGACGAAAATCTTGCTAGGGAAATAGTTTCCTTTATATTTTGGCCACCATTGTAGCTCAGTTGATAGAGTGCTCGCTTCCATAGTATGTTGAAGGTTCGAACCGTATTCGGATGAAAAAGAGACTTGTAACTATACAGAAGAGGAATACAAGCATACCATATGAAGCATTAGTTCTAAAAGTAATCATGATTATTAGGAATTATAACGTGTTTAGAATACAAAATGCCTTAACTGCATTTCTTCCGTATTGCCTAGAAAGTGTTTTTGTTTCCGAGCGACGAAATTGGCATATTGTAAAAAAGTTCACCACAGACAAAAATTTTTTAAAAGAAAAATTAAAATTAATTAGGGAGTATAAGAGCTGATTTTATTTTCCTTTAAAGAAAAAAAAAAACTGATCTGTTAAAATAAAAATGCAACGATTTGTTCATTTTTTCTAATTAGGATGTTAAAATGGTTTAAAGATAGACAATGTGTTAAATTCTGTTAATTTAATAGGAAATGGGCTTTAATGTATTATTTGATCTACATGTATTTTAAATAACAAAGTTATATCGACTCGGCGAAGTATTTATTTTTACTAATTTAAATGAAATTTCTATGATGTGGTCGTTTTGTTTAGTTAAGATATCAAAGGGTTATATATTTCAATGTGTTTATTTCCCTATCTTTAGAAAACAAAAGGCTTTGAAATTGACATAGTGTTTGTTTGAACCAGTTTGTGTCAAAGAACTTCAAAGTCGACGACACGTCAATTTCTGCTAGTTTAGCCTATGATTGCAATTGCCTTTCTGAAATTTCTGATTTGCTTATTTCGGCTTATCTCTAAAAAAATAATTAAATAAAATAAAATAATAAATAAATAAATAAAATGTGTGTTTGAGATAGTTACCAGATACGTTTTCATCCAGTCAGTTGAGACAGTGTAACTAATGACGCACATGTAGCTCTACATGTGTCAGCAGGTGTTATAATTCATTTGCTAAAGTTAGCTAAATAATCGAATTATATTTGAATGATAAGAATTCCGGAATATTGTTAATTATGCTGTTGAAAATAATAATATTTTTTTCTATCCGAATTCATAAAAAAAACGCACTTTAATACAGAGAAATACAATTACTAATCAAATTCACAAAATCATTTGAACTAATATTAAAATTTGATTCATGGCATGTTGTCATAGGTGCTAATGAAATTCCTTTAAATTAATTTGATCACATCTTCTACGATTGAATCGATTCACCTTCATTTTTGTTCATGGCATTAGTTACAAGACAGAAGCCAATTAAAATGAATTAAAAAAAATATGAATATGAATAGCATGTGCTTGACTACAGAAATGTCATATACCACTTTTTGAATTTAATCATAAAGATACATTCAAAAAGTGGTATATCATTGTCATAGCAACAGTGTATACAACCAAGAGCACAAAATAAGTAAATAAAAACCAGCAAAACCAGTGCAATAAAAGAAAAAAAACAAAAGTATTTAAGGATTAACTTGTGTTTTTAACAAGTTTTTTGAGTCATAACATGAAAAACGGTGTGCACACTTCATACCACTTTTTGAATGTATTTTTATGATTAAATTCAAAAAGTGGTATATGACAGAAATATAAACAAATGAACGAATACAGAAAGAAAATCAGTAAATAAAAAAAAAAAAAAATAAGTTATGAAACAAGACAATAACAGAATAAAAATAACATGTACTTTGCAGTAAGAAAATCAGCAGTTGAAAGAAATGAGACAAGTTACAAAACGACTGATTAACCGGCAGATTGATTGAAATAAGACAAGTTACAAAACAACCGATTAACCTGCAGATTGATTGAAATAAGACAAGTTACAAAACGACTGATTAACCGGCAGATTGATTGAAATAAGACAAGTTACAAAACGAGTGACTAACCGGCAGATTGATTGAAATAAGACAAGTTACAAAACGACCGATTAACCGGCAGATTGATTGAAATAAGACAAGTTACAAAACGAGTGACTAACCGGCAGATTGATTGAAATAAGACAAGTTACAAAACGACCGATTAACCGGCAGATTGATTGAAATAAGACAAGTTACAAACGACCGATTAACCGGCAGATTGATTGAAATAAGACAAGTTACAAAACGACTGATTAACCGGCAGATTGATTGAAATAAGACAAGTTACAAAACGACTGATTAACCGGCAGATTGATCGAAATAAGACAAGTTACAAAACGACTGATTAACCGGCAGATTGATTGAAAAAAGACAAGTTACACAACGACCGATTAACCGGCAGATTGATCGAAATAAGACAAGTTACAAAACGACTGATTAACCGGCAGATTGATTGAAAAAAGACAAGTTACAAAACGACCGATTAACCGGCAGATTGATTGAAATAAGACAAGTTACAAAACGACTGATTAACCGGCAGATTGATTGAAAAAAGACAAGTTACAAAACGACCGATTAACCGGCAGATTGATTGAAATAAGACAAGTTACAAAACGACTGATTAACCGGCAGATTGATTGAAAAAAGACAAGTTACAAAACGACCGATTAACCGGCAGATTGATCGAAATAAGACAAGTTACAAAACGACTGATTAACCGGCAGATTGATTGAAATAAGACAAGTTACAAAACGACTGATTAACCGGCAAATTGATTGAAATAAGACAAGTTACAAAACGACCGATTAACCGGCAAATTGATTGAAATAAGACGAGTTACAAAACGACTGATTAGCCGGCAGATTGATTGAAATAAGACAAGTTACAAAACGACCGATTAACCGGCAAATTAATTGAAATATGACGAGTTACAAAACGACCGATTAGCCGGCAGATTGATTGAAATAAGACAAATTACAAAATGACCGATTAAGCGGCAGATTGATTGAAATAAGACAAGTTACAAAACGACCGATTAACCGGCAGATTGATTGAAATAAGACAAGTTACAAAACAACCGATTAACCGGCAGATTGATTAAAATAAGACAAGTTACAAAACGACTGATTAACCGGCAGATTGATTGAAATAAGACAAGTTACAAAACGACTGATTAACCGGCAAATTGATTTAAATAAGACAAGTTACAAAACGACCGATTAACCGGCAAATTGATTGAAATAAGACCAATTACAAAACGACTTATTAACCAGTAGATTGATTAAAATAAGACAAGTTACAAAACGGCTGATTAACCAGTAGATTGATTGAAATAAGAAAAGTTACAAAACGAACGATTAACCGGCAGATTGATTGAAATAAGACAAGTTACAAAATGACCGATTAACCGGCAAATTGATTGAAATAAGACAAGTTACAAAACGACTGATTAACCGGCAGATTGATTGATATAAAACAAGTTACAAAATGACCGATTAACCGGCAGATTGATTGAAATAAGACAAGTTACAAAATGACCGATTAACCGGCAAATTGATTGAAATAAGACAAATTACAAAACGACTTATTAACCAGTAGATTGATTGAAATAAGACAAGTTACAAAATGACTGATTATCAAGTAGACTGATTGAAATAAGACAAGTTACAAAACGACTGATTAACCGGCAGATTGATTGAAATAAGACAAGTTACAAAACGACTGATTAACCGGCAGATTGATTGAAATAAGACAAGTTACAAAACGACTGATTAACAGATTTACACATTTTGTTTTGTTGGTATATTGCAATGATGTTTTACACTTACTTGAAGATTTCATAAATATTTCAGTGGGCAGTTTAGGAAAGTGGTGGAAATCACAGTATCTTTCGATTCACATGTCTAAAATATTCTGAAACAATTACACCAAAACAACTGTGTTTGTGATAAAAACGATCTGAGTAATTTTTCAAGGCGAAGTTTGAGTAATTTTTCGCATCCAGAATAAGAACTAGTAGCAATACAGGGGAATTCATATTAGTCTGAAAATTATTTAGAGACGCCATTCACAGAAATGCAGTAACTGGCACACTTGTAATATAATTTGCCAGATGGTGGGCAAAGAGGGGTGGGGGGGGGGGTTGGGGGGGGGGAAGTGCATATAAAAACCTAGAGTTCCTTATTTATCCCCTGCTCATTTTAACTTGATAATAAAAAATAATTTAAAATATCGAAAAGAGAGCTTTATAGGTTTGCCTCCATATTTCTGACGTAAGTACTTGCACCGCATGATGCATTTCCCGTGCTAGGATCACATTTTGCAGGTAAAACTGACATTTGTTTTAAGCATGAATGGCATACTACACAATTTTTTAGAAAAAATAATCACAAAGGATGAATATTTTTAAATTAAGAAAAAAATAGTGTTTTTCAACTTATCGCTAGAATGTTGTCATGTGAAAATGAACATATTTATATGATAATTAAGTACTTTTCGTGTGGTTGTCATAAAAATGTTAAATCAGACATAGAATCGAAAATATTTTGTATCAAACTTGGTTGTATTATTCAGAAATTGACTGAAGAGATAATATTTTATATAATTTCAGGAATTATCAATTGTTTTTACTTTGAGCTTTTCAACAAAATGCAATTCAATCAATCTTAATGGATATTCGTGTAAAATAACTGTGTTCAATCAGGTGCATTTTAAATCTAAAAAAAATACGAAGATTATTTTTAAATTTTTAAGATCACAAACGGCGGAAAAACTGAAACATTATAATACCATTCATAACCAAGATCCCAATATGACGCAATGGGCAGCGAGTCTGTCTTTACTTTACAGAGTTGGAGGTTAAATTCCTGACCAGGGCGCATGTTGTGACCTTAAAAAATCTCTAATTTTTGCATGCTTGCTGTCATAATGATTGAAAAATACAAGTTACAAAAACGACTGATTGACCAGCAGATGTTGTCCTGAGTGCTGGCGTTAGTACAGAGCTAGGGAAAAAGTACTCAAAACTGTCAAGGGTACAAAGGGGTAGTCTTGTGCTCTCTGAACGGGGCGATAAAACTTACAAAAAGAATCCTGTTTCCGGTGTTACAGTTATTACTTTACTAAAATTTACCTTTAATTTAATCTTGCACATTTCAAATCTTAATAAATTTATTAATTGTTAAGATATTCAGGAATTAAAGACTTTGTCTCAATTTTTTTTAGAAAAAAAAAAAAATCATAGTTGTAAAATAGATTGCCAAAATTTGTCATATTTTATTTAAGAAAATAGTTAAAGAGTGATTTTGAAACTCGAATCAGCAGTGCCTTCATTAAATCTTTAATAGTAAGGGGAGATAATGTAATTATGACGTCAGACATCTGTTGTCGGCACTGCGATGTCATAGTGATGAACGCAAATACAGAAAGGAAGAAAGATGCAGAAGAAGGATATCAATTCTTGTACAGCAAGATTGCTGGTGCAAAAATGCAGATTGATCCCAGAAATTGCTGATCAAATCATCGAGTTTCGACGCAAGAAGGGGAAAATCCAAAACCTTGATGAACTTTTGGCAATTGATGGATTGAAACGTTCTATGCTTGAAAAAATATCAAAGACATACGAAGTAAAAGGTAAGATTATACCACCTACCGTAGGAGCTCCATTACCCTATGAACATTTTTCATTTCCAATTATTGCAAAGAAATCAGATCCAATGGCAACTAAAACTAAATCGGACCATATGAAGCATATTTTAAGAGATGATAAAGAGATATTAACACCAGCAAAACGCGGAAAAGGCAAGCAGACGATCAATATGAAAGTTCGAGATAATAAATCTCAAATGACTGAAGAAACAAACGGGTGGCCAGAAGAAATAGCTAGACTTCGCATTAAACGTTCTGAACCGAAGTATTTAGAAGCAGAAAAACCACCATCGTTACTTATTCAGTCGTCTGATTCTGGAGACAACTTAGTTCTAAGATACTTTGAAAAGTCAACAAAGCTAAAGAATTCCCAGAATTATGGCCGGACAATGTCCGTCGGAGTGCAGACGTCAGATTCCATATCCCGGATTGAAACAAACGTGAAAACAAAGCAGCATATTGTTCAATCAATACAAGCAGACGATCAAATTGTTATGAATGAACAGCTGATCAAAACAACTGAAAGTCATTACCATGGTGATAACACGCAAAATGTAAAACAAAATGTTGTGAAGCGGAAGAGGAAGTTGCGTTCTGATGTTTCCAAGTTATCGGATAGTAAACGCAAACAAATATGCCAGTGGCTTGAATCAGTGGAATATGAAAATGAATCTTCAGGGGAATTTGAGGATGCTTTTGACAATTATGAGGTTGAAAAGGATAACACAGGATTTGATACAAGACTTCTGAAACCTGATCCGGAAATTGATTTTCGAAAAGAGGCAAATGATTTTGACAAAGAACTCTCAAAACACAGCGAAGAGATGGAACAGAAGAAAATGAATAGTAGATTTCAAAACAAAGGTGATTTGATAACCAAACAAATAACAAAAACCTACAAAAGTTCGAACTCCGTTCTAGAACCGCAACAAGGAACCAGTGGCCAATATTCTAATTTTCAAGGGCAGTACCAAAGTACCCAGACCAAAATATCAGGTGATATCGATGGTCACCAAGTGATAAAACTAAAAAGTTATTCGATGGCAAATAAAATAGAAAAGGACAAATCGTCGTTAATGGATAAATCTCAAAGAAATGAGAGTAGAAGACATGAAAAGAGAAAGAAATTCCTGGAAATTAGAACAAAAAATGAGGATATTCTAAAGAAAAAGAAAAGGAAACACAGTAAAAAATCAACATGGGCGCTAAAAAAACCACAGCCTTTTAATGGCTGTACGATATTGTGATTATGTTTTTGCGAATCCTTCGATATTTGAATGTGTGGGTTTATTTGACAAGATATCAAGGGTTTATTTTTGCAGTGGGATTTAAAAATAGTGGAAGATAAGAATAGAACGTAATTTTGAGTAAATATATAAATATTGATTTCTCTAATCTGTCTTTTTTTCAATATTTTTGTATTTGTCGAGAAAAGTAAGAGGCGTTATCACCTTAAATTGAATATACAGCTATAGTTATTTTTTTATATATAGCTTGGACAATGAAACTCGGAATCTACCGACAATGTCGTGTCACATATCATCATCATCATCTTCATCATCATCATCATCATCATCATCATCATCATCATCAATACAACCATCCAAGTTACTTAGATATTATACACATGACAAACCAAAGAGCCCACTTTGAGAGTGGTTGGTTATGGATTCGAACACATTTTTAAAATCGTATTTTAATAATAAAAACTATAAATCGGTGAATTTAAATTTTATAAACTCAAATTTGATCATTTTTAACTTAAGCTCTCCCATGTGATTCATACAAGGTATAGTTTCCATTTTGTGTGCTTTTTCGTTTGTCGAATAATTTTAGCCACTCTTTGTGTAGTTACACAGTTGTCGTCATAATAATCAATATACGTAGATTTAGTGTATACATGGCATCTATTTTTAAAATAGATGTTTGAATTACCGAAAATAGAAAAAATTCTGAATTTCAATGTGTTGCACATGTATTAAAATGTCTGCATTGATCAAACTCATTAACATTAAATAATATACATGTGAATAAATTATTTTAAAATATTTTTAAATAAATGAAATAAAATAAGATAAAATAAACAAAAATAAAAAAATTACTAAATTAATAATAATAATAATAATAATGATAATAATAATAATAATTGCGAGGGTTGAAAAAAGAATGTCTTGAATAGATACATTAATATTTTAAGTTAGGTGCATGCGACATTGATTTTCCTTTGTTGTTTGTGCGAAACCAAAATGTAACGTTGTCTCCAACAATGTAGCTTTGCGTCAATAATCTTCTGCCGTTTTTATGAAAAAGATTGATCAATTGATTGATTTAATGGGTTTTTTCGTCCCAGTCAAGAAAATTTCACTTACATTGAGACGTTTTATGCCACGCCTGCCTTGACACAGGGACATCCTTTTTAGTGTCCCATTAGAAGGATCCCAGTGACTTTAATTTTTAAATGCCAAGTGCTTGGCGAAAGAACAGACCATACTAATTTTTTAATCTTTGTCAGACCCGGTCGATGTTCGAACCCTCGACCTCCCATTTACGAAGCGAGCACTCTACAAACTGAGCTATTGTAGTGGTTTTATGTGAAAATAGCTATATTTTTCAAATTTATCATACTTCTCGGTTTCCTCCTCCATCCCAGAAATGATTGCCTCGATACAAGTGAAAGATTCCTATCCAGACGTTAAACACTATTACTTCACCATTTAAAATAACAGTTTTTAAATTTACCACTTAACCTTTTCAGAAGTACATTATGTACATGTAGCAAGTTTTATTTATATATGTAACATAAGCTTTATAAATCACTAAAGCATAAAAAAGTGACATCAATCTTTTTTTATCTTTTGCCGTTGTTTAGTTTTTGTCAAGTTGTACCAATATATAGGCATTTTATGAGTTCAGGTGAAATAGCCTGGTCATTACCGAATCATAAAATATAGACCAGTTTTTTTCTCGTTATTGTTAAACTTTACCTAACTGAAACAGCATTTGATCTAAGGTAGAAAACCACTGAACCAAGTCAAAATTATCCTTTTTTTTCTTTTTGGATTAGATTTTGTAAATGTATTACGATTTTGACAAGAATACATACATAACAGAGTTGCCTCCCTTGACACAATAACAATTTTTCAGCTTTTCTCTACAAGAGCAAGGTTATTGATAGAGGATAAGTCTAAGAGCAAGTTCGTGTATGCAAGATGTACGAGTGTGTATTATGGTCTGCCTTGTACTAGCTCGCACTAAAATTAAAGCGACTTTTTGTTAAGGTGCTAGCTCACCGAGTCAGTATGCCACAAATAAACATACTTCACACCCAGTCACATTATTATGTCACTTAGGGAACTAGCCGATACTCTGTCTCCTTAATATCGAGAGCTAAATGAGAAAGCAGCATAATGTCTTATTAATGACATTACCTGGGTTCGAACCCTCCGACTTTTGGCTCACATTATAATGCCACCGAGGGAACAAGTCAAAACTCTGTCACCTTAATACCGAAAGCTAAACGGGTAAGTAGCATGTTTGTCTTGTGTATGACATTTCCTGGGTTCGAACCCTCGGAACTTTATGTCCCGAGGCAACTCTAGCAGAAGGCTCCAAAGTTTGGGATTAAGTAAACCAATCTGCACACTAATTTCAATCAATGCTGATGTAGCCTTTACCAAACTGGCACATGTAAATGCACAGTAAGTTTCTAGGTTCATTTAAGCAGATCTGCTGTTATTCATTAATTTAATTATATTTAAACCAACTCAATGATCTTAAATAATCACAAAACAAAATTTTTAAAAGCAATTTAATTTTAATAACCATTCTCACATAAATAAAAATGATTTCTATCACATGAATCCACACATATCGCTATTTGTTGCTGTTGTTGTTATTTTAATATCCACCAAGGGAGCCTCTGCGAAGTCCACCTGAAAATAGTTTAAAGATAGTTAACATTATGTATAAAGGGAAGCAACTGAGAGATGTTTAAACAACATGGAAACTATACCATTCTATATGCCAGTATTCTCTATGGCAATATGGCCTAAAACACACGTCTAGGTTCGATTCTTTGGCAGATCCCAGTTTGCTTGCCGAAGGTCAGTGTTTTTCACCGGGCACTTCGTTTTTCTTCACTTTCTAAGAACTAATCGCCACGATATCAGTGAAAAATCTTGAAAAATCAAAACTTAATTTCTATACTTTATATACCAAAAAATAAAAACATTGACCCCCTCCCCCCCCTCCCGGAAAATCGGTATTTCATAACCATTTTTTGTATTTTGTAAAACATGAAATTTGAAAAGAGTGTGCTTGTTAAACTTTTGGAGTTAATTATAAGATTATGTCTTTTCTTTTCTTTTGTAGTAAATCATTAACTTTATTTAAACGTGAAAACAAAATAAATAAATAAATAAATAAATAAATAAATAAATAAATAAATAAATAAATAAATAAATAAATAAATAAATAAATTTTAAGGTTGACTTACTTTTGCTAAAAGTTAAAAAAAAAAATACATACCAATCACAACTTGTCTTCTAGGAACAAATGTTTTAATGCTTCCTATCTGTCCACCTTTTAGATCTCCAAGGCCCCAGGAACTGCCTCTCAAGTTTGCTTTGGCGAATCCACTTGTAAGTCCAATATTTTTACCTAATCCAGATGAAAGGCCTAGATGTCCACCAGAAATTCCGATACTTTTTCCTCCTGCAATACCAATGTTTCCTAAACCACTGGAAATTCCTAGAGATTTTCCGCCTGCGATACCAATGTTTCCACCAGCAAATCCAGCGTCGCCAAAGTTATCAACCAAAACACCGGCGTTACCGATTCCTGAATCAAAGGAGTTGATGAATCCTGGAGAACCACCGAATGTTCCTACTGTTCCAACTGTGCCTAAAGTACCGGCGGTACCTATGAAGTTGCCACCACCTATACCCCCATGAACACCACCTATACCTCCATGAATACCTCCTAAACGACCTCCATTCCTAGCAAACTCATCACAGCCCATTGGTCCGGCCATACCAGGTTCACATGGTAAGATGTGTAAGGCATTTGCAATGGCGATACATACGGCAATACTGACGAATCTCAACATTGTTAGCTGAAAAATATAAAAAGATATTGACATATATAAGAGAAAATAAGAGTAAATACAAAACATCATTTTGGTCAGGTTTGTAGGTCATTACAGAGGCGCTGAAGATAACGTACACATTAAATAATAATTACAGTACAAGCTGAGTGTTAGAGGACTTAGTAGTAGGAGTTCTGCTATGCATTTTTGCTGTAAATTACTTTCGTAGTATATAATTTTGAAAATTATGATAACAAATATAAGCTTCAATATAAAACATTATTTTAAAGATTCTTTAATCTCGTATATTATTAATATCATCAACAAAAGAAAACTTATTTATGCAAAGGCGTTAGCTTAAAACCTAACGGGCTTCACCGCTATGGGTTCAACGCGGGTCGCCAACAAGAGCAAGGGGGTTTTCTTGTCGTAAGCATTTACTGGTTGGCTCAGTTATCTGTTACAAGTGTACTAGCTCTTAAAAATCGTTTTAAGTGCACACTAGTACACAGCAGATCATAAATACTTGCACAAAATTAAACCAATTAGTTATCTTGTGTTAATGAGATTAACCCTGAATATTCATACCGAAAAAAATTATAGTCGCGAAAAGCTTATCATTGCTGATGCGATGTAAAACAACTTTGACCATACCGAAAATAATAAACGTTTTCACTGGTTGATTATTTGATACGATTGGCTGTGCTTCAAGTATCACAAAAGGAGTCACGTGCTACTTTTGAATGCTATAAAATTGTCACGTGATTCTATTGAATACTTTAAAATTGTCACTTGCTACTTTGAGTACTTGAAAATTATCACGTGCTACTTTTGAATACTTTAAAATTTTCGCGTGCTACTTTTAAATACTTTAAAAATGTCACGTACAACTTTTTATTGCATTATTTTTTTTATTTTATAAAAATTCTAAAGTAGCGCTTGACAAAAGTTTCAACAACCAACAGAGTAGAGCGTGGTTTCAAAAATGTTTGAATCTTAAATGTCAGTTTTATCAAATGAAAAAATATATATATTTCCGGAAATCATTATTATAGTTGTTTATCATATCGCCATTGGTTTCTTAAATCATGGTACGTCTTGCATTAAAAAAACTTCCGTAATTTAAAACAATAAATTTTGAGTGTTAAGTTGTTGTTTCTAAATATTTTCTCGTTTTTATTTTGGAAAATTTAAAGAATAATATTTTTGAGACTCATACTTCTTGTCAACTATTTACTATATACTACAAACATAAAAAGAAAGAGAAGTTTAGCCTTACAAATAATATATCATTTGGAGTGCAAAATACTTTAAAAAAAATTAGTTAGATAAATGCTGCTATTTAGCTATATCAAAAATTATTGTTAAAGTAAAGATTTTTTTCAAATAAGATAGAATAAAAAAAAAAAAAAAAAAAATAAATAAATAAATAAATAAATAAATAAATAATGTAAAATGAATACATACGATTTTAGCTTATAGACGATGGTCAGGTACTATTTAGGGAAATCCTTAAGGTAATGAGTTAGGTATATTAAACATCGTTCATTATATATACATTTGTCAAGGTATATTGCAAAATATGTAATAAAAACATTGGTCATCTAGCGAAATGGTGTAAAGAGCATGATATTTGACAAATTTACTTATACGAAGATAGATGTGTGTCCGGTGAGTTTAATGACCAATATGTCCGGTCAGGATACATGTGGACAATGATTTTTCACGTTATCGACAAAGATGAAGGAAATATCCTTCCCGTAGTTACGTATTTTGATGGGTTATAAAATCATTCATTTACTGACCTCTCAAAAGTTATGTTATATTTTATGGGTTCAGGAAGAGTAGATTCAATGCAAAATCATATCATGAGAATAAATTATAACAGGTGGAGAGAGAGAGAGAGAGAGAGAGAGAGAGAGAGAGAGAGAGAGAGAGAGAGAGAGAGAGAGAGAGAGAGAGAGAGAGATGTTTTATCTTAATAGACACCCTCTTTAAATGGTATAAATGCTCCAAAAGATCACGAACTTAAAGTAAACAAGACCTAGTTGGATTCTTGTAAATGTTCTGCATAGTACTAGCGCGCACTCAGGGTAACTTTTTGATAAGGTGCTATCCCAAGTGAGTACGCCGCTGAGTGGCATTATAATTCTACAGGGTGGATCATAAACAAAATTACAGCAAAAACAACAACAAATAAAAGCCAAGTCCAGGACAAGAAAGCAGTATACTATATTATAGTCTTAATTATGTTTGAACAAACTACCTACAACTAAGCCATCGAGGTGATCGACCCTTAAAAGTGTGATTGTTTTTCGAAAACCATTTTTAAGTTTATCCTCTCATTTCTGAGTTTGTTAAATTAATTAATTTTTTTTTTTAAAAAAAGTCCATAAAAATCATTTTTATTATGGACAAATAATAATAATAATAATAATAATAATAATAATAATAATAATAATAATAATAATAATAATAGAAAAGGAACCTTCAGGGGTTTATGTATTCTGTAGCAAAACATATATATATATATGTTATATATGAAAGTACACAATTATATATATATATATATATATATATATATATATATATATATATATATATATATATATATATATATATATATATAATTGTTTATATTTCATAGATACTTTATATATGTAATACAAACTCCAACCAAAATCATTAAAAACCATCAGAGGTGAGACTCATTAAGCTAGAAGGCTAACGCCTAAACCACACGGCAATTACGACTCTCTTGTGAAATATCAGAACTCTGCGTTCAAGAACAGAAAGGCTTTTATTCTTTAACGATTTGCATACTGTTTACTATTCTGTTATGTCCAAAGCTGGTTGGTGGATGATTGTTGAATGTTTATTAACGTTACATCAGCAATTTTCAGCTATTCAGAACAAAGTATTTATTCGTTGTTCGCGAAGAGATATTTCTTAGCTATACGCAACAAAAAATATTAAACATGGAGTGTGAGTCTTGTAAAAGTAATAATAATATGCTTTGTACTAGTGAGCACTAATGGCGACGGTAAAAATGAAAGTACACTTGCCATCCTTGTCAGTCATTATACTGCTTACAAGGCAACCAAATGTATCAAACAAGGAAAATGTCTTTTAATGACCTACTGAGGCGAGTCTAGACCGACTGAGGTGAGTGACTGAGGTGAGTCTAGACATACTGAGGTGAGTCTAGACCGACTGAGGTGAGTGACTGAGGTGAGTCTAGACATACTGGGGTGAGTCTAGACCGACTGAGGTGAGTCTAGACTGACTGAGGTGACTCTAGACCGACTGAGGTGAGTCTAACCTATTGCCATAAACCATTTTTCAATGCAGTAGATGGTGAAATTAAAAAAACGACAAAATGTAACATTGATAGTAACATAGTTTAATTTATAGAAATATAAGGAAATCATTAATCATAAACGTTTAGAACAGGTTCGAAAACAAATGTTGTTGTTAGAAACACAGGTATGCTGTCAATGCAAAAGGGTTGAGGGGATCGATGGCCAAATAGTCGAAAGCGCGCAGTTTACAGCACCTCTCACCGTCTAGGTGCGAATATCATTCGGTCAGAACTTAGTGTAAAAGTTTGTCAGTTTGCTTTGCCGAAGGTCGGTGGTTTTCTCCGGCACTCCAGTTTTCTCTTGAAAATTATCAATCAATTCATTAACGCAAAACATGATGTATGACTGAAGTTTGTGTCTAGATAAGCAGCTAATAAAAAATACGTATTTAATATTTTTGTGTTAAAGAAGTTAATTAAAAACAAATGGCATCTGCACGGCCAGGATTCAAACCCACAGCCAAAATTACACATTTTTCCTAATAGTATTTATATAATTCACAATTTAAACAACTAAGCTAAAAAGTCAGAATATTCTTGACCAAGTTGTAAGTTACAAGTACCTGTAATTTTATCACAGAAGAAAAATAATTACGAGAAGTTGCTTTTTATACAAGGCAAAAGAATGTTCCAATTTATTTTGGGGTGTTTTAAAAATAAGTTCGAGCTTGCGTATACATTTATTGTTCAAAATATACAGAATAATGCACTCACTGTCAAATTGTTCAAAACATACCGAATAAATGCATTCAATGTCAAAATGTTCAAAACATACCGAACGATGCACTAACTGTCAAATTGTTCAAAACATACTGAATAATGCACTCACTGCCAAATAGTTCAAAACATGCCGAATAAACCCTCACTGTCTTATTGTTCAAAACATACCGACTAATGCATTCACTGTCAAATTGTTCAAAACATACCGAATAATGGCCTCACTGTCAAATTTTTCAAAGCATGTCGAATAATGCACTCACTGCCAAATTGTTCAAAACATACCGAATAATGAACCCACTGTCAAATTGTTTAAAACATACCGAATAATGCATTCACTGTAAAATTGTTCAAAACGTACCGAACAATGCACTGACTGTCAAATTGTTCAAAACATACTGAATGATGCACTCACTGTCAAATTGTTCAAAGCATACCGAATAATGCACGCACTACCAAATTGTTCAAAACATACCGAATAATGCATTCACTGTCAAATTGTTCAAAACATACCAAACATTGGACTCCTGTCAAATTGTTCAAAACATACCGAAAAGTGCACTCATTGTCAAGTTAAAATTTCTTACGTTGACATTTATATTTTTCCTTTTTTTTTATTTTCTATTGAATTAAGATATTTCTTATTGAAAAAATACCTATACTAAATTTCTTCAAACATCTCTGAACGTGCGGTCTTAATATGTGAAAAAATATTTGATTGGGGTAACACCATTTCTCAACTCGCCTTGGTATCAAAACATTAATACCCATTACGTTGAACACTATCCCTATACACACATGAACATCTAAAGTCATCGGTACTATCATTATATCAGAAATCAGTTCAATAGGTCTTACATGAATATTTATGTGATATTGAATTAAGTAAACGTGTTAAAGAAAAGAACTGGTTGGTTGAAACACAGAAGAGTCACGTTAACATGTGCATTAGCCCAGAAAAACAATACCACATTTTTATTTTCTGCCAAAAATATATATTGACTTTTCTATAGAATACAAAAAACAAAATGTTTTACCAAATCATTTTTTATAATATTTTTTTTTTTTGATATTAAACTAAACAAAACTCTTAATAAATTAATGTTAAAAGTGTACCCAAATGAAACAAGCAAAAGTTGACGTCAAAGCGCACGCACATTTCAATGTTAGCAAGAAAGAACTCGCGCTGGTTGTCATGGTAGCAAAAACCATAGTACACGTAAACATTAGGATTTGTATAACATGGTTTTACTGTATGGAAATTTGAGATGATTATAATATATGCATATTACATCATATAATATTATAGGAATATATGTTTCACATAGAAATAAAACGATAAATCCCGAGGTGTTTGTGTGCAATATATATCGATATTTGCAAGCAAACTTTGTTCCGGCGCGATGTCTTCCGAATCCATTTTTCATATTGCACACTTTGTCACGTGACACTGTCGTCTAAATCATAGCTAAAGAGGACACTTTTCCAAAATTGATATTGCACTAGTTCTTATATCAATATATAGTGTAATATTCGTGCATTTTGAGACAAAAATGGTATTTTGTTTTTATTAAATACATGTACAAGTTGGAAGCAAATTAAAATATATTCTGCTATATAATAAGGGTTATTGAATTGATAATGTGAATTTTTGTCCCTCGTTGACATTTGCACGAGCTTGCTAGACAATACTACACAATATCAGTCGAATAACACTATATTATAATAAATTGTGATCAAAATTCAAATAGCTTTTGCTGCTTAAAATCTGAAAAGAAAAGGCTACAAGTAAGTAAAAACGGTTTGGGATAACCTTTGATAATTCACTGATCATAAAAAAATTAATTATATTACAAACTAGAAGATATATAGACAATCATAAAAAGGACAGGTTAATGAGAACATATTTATCAAACGAAAATTGGTAGGTCAGACAGATGAACAAAAAACTATTTGGCGAAAAGAAAAGAATGGCCAGATAAAAACGTTTTCAGTGGGACCTGATTTACCATACAAGATTAAAAATGGTTAAAACCTACTAAAATAAAAAAGACTACAAACTCAAAGTCGGTACTGAATTAACAGAATTTTACACTTTTCGATAAATATTGACTTACCATGATTCAATAATAATAGAGAGGGAGGTCGGGGGTTCAAACCACGCACGGTTCATACATAGGACTTATATTTAAGAACTGGTTACTGATCTGGCTCTCGACATTAAGGGATATATAGTATCGACAGGTTCACCTGGTGCCAGGATGATTTGACTTTGGTAGTGGTAGACCTACCACCTTCACTAAAAGTTGCCCCGAGTGCGTGCTAGCGAAAGAAAGACCATTGTAAACATTTGCACATCTAACGCATACACGAACTTGTTTTTAGATTAAAATTTAGAGATTAAAAGACGTGCTTTGTCACGAATAGCTGAAACAGCTGATGCAACGTTAAACAACATTACAACCAGCCTTCCGGGATTTTGGTCTCATAGAAAACATGTACAATTGTTTTAAGGTAAATGTGCGTCATGTGATAATTCAATGATAACCATATTTTAACTGTCCCCAGTCACGAAATTTCTCCATGTGGTGTACTATTCGCTTTTTCGTTTTTATTTAGTTTTCTTAAAATAACTGATCTTTTTTCAAATAATTTTGTTTTCTTTTTTTTACTTTCTTCTTTTATTTTTTTTTTATTAATTTTTTTATAGAAATAACTTTTTCAAAATTTTCATTCCAATTTTTATACTGATATGAAAACAAATAACGTTAATTTTTTTTTTTTTTTTTCGAAATACCGTTTTAATTTTTTTTTTTGACACACTATTTCGCTTTCATTGACATACTATTTCATACTATTTACAAACAAAGAAACAAAACTATTTTAATTCATTACGATAATTTAATTTAGTAATTACTGTTTATCTTCTAATCCAAAATTAAAAAAAAATCAAATGCAATAAAAAAAATTGGAAGAATGAAAGTTTATGGAAATAAATAAATAAATAAATAAATAAATAAATAAATAAATAAATAAAGAAAGAAAGAAAGAAAGAAAGAAAAAAAGAAAGAAATGAAGAAAGAAAATTATAAAAAAATAAATTAATGAAATTATTTCTCAAAAGCAAAATTATTCTATTTAGTTCTTAGCTTAATACAATACATTAAATATATTGAAAATGTAAAAAAAAATATTGGGCCAAATCTAACGAACTCATGAAAGTCTATCATTCGTATGAGAACAAAATAAAAAAGATTCGACCAGCTTTAAATTACATGTATATGTTTCATTTCGCATACAAAAAAATTAGCTAACACAATAAATAAAACCAGAACAACGTTATATGGTTTTATTTACCTTTTAAGAATCTAACAGCAAATCACAAACAATGATGTAGGTATTAAGCTGTCAACTTGATCTCGATTTCACCTATTTTACGGCTGATATTCCTGACCATTAATCATTTCGGACAAAAAATTGATATTGCAGAACTGAAACGGTACAGATATTATTTCATTGGTCATGTCTTCTTTTTAGGTGACCATCTCCATTACATACGTCATTCTCTTAATACATAACAAACGATAATTTGTCAAAATTAATTAATAGTTCATAACATGGTTCATGTATCAATACATGGTATTTAATACAACCTGTCAACTGGTTGTCAAGTGTACATTTCAGCCACGCCTATGACAGCATTCTGAGCATCTGATACGTTAAATGAACATTTACGTAACTATATAAATTGTTTTGAGGATGAGAAGTACAATTGCAATTATTCTTTTTCAGATCTTTTCCGTATGCGTACTTCTCAAAAATTAATTGATATAGTGCCGTCGGCATTGACGACTTACCGCTGTAGGTTCGACCCCGGTCAACCTAGGCCTCAAGTTAGAAAAGACTTGTGAGTGGTCTGAAAATGCTTGCCTGCGACATGGCGAGCGATTGAACAAGAGTTCTTATGGTCGTCATAAGTGAAACTTCGCAATTGCAACTTCTGAAAGTTGTCGTAAGCACAAACCTATGCCAAGCAGATCAGAAATGCTTGCATAAACTCACACATCACACAAGCTTGTGTAGGGAAAACAAACATGCCAAAAATTGCTGATGTAACTTAAACAACCAATGAAATAGTAAAGCGCACCAGATTTTTATTGTAGATATATCCGTTAGTTTATTTTAAAAAAATTATATTTACTTAATATAAAACATTACACTGATTTTATAATTAACTAACAGCTAGCTCGATATTTTCCAGATAACTGTTTCATCGGCGGTGTTCAGTCTCTTATAAGTCTAATACATTTCCGTGTAATTTGGTTCCTGTACACCAGATGTTTAAACAAAAACTTGTAACTGAAATATATATATATATAGTCTATGAAATTTATTTGTTAAGCGTTGTAACACATAAATTGGTACATGAGGTTATTTAACTGAAAACGTTGTTGGATAATGACAATCATAAAAACGATTCGGTTCTTTCTTTTTTTCAGTTTGGTGACTAAAGGAACCCAAGGCCGACATAATGAGAAAACACATCAATTACGTTTAATAAATGAAATAAAAACTAAGTTTGGTGATCTGAAGTCTAAGTTGGCAGATTTGGAGAAAAGTATTAAAACGTCTTCAAACTTCGGATGTTCAAATGAAACGAACGAAGAAAATCGTAAGTGTTTAAAATCTAAAAGACATAATTTATTATAAAAAAAAAATTTCTTTTAACTGATGAAAACAGCCCAATTATCGGTCAGCGTGCGTAATTCT